>CM075197.1:17471149-17543649 GCA_037577475.1 Chaunax sp. Z400
GTTAGGGTTAGGGTTAGGGTTAGGGTTTGAGCTAGGGTTAGGGTTAGGGTTAGGGTTTGAGCTAGGGTTAGGGTTAGGGTTTGAGCTAGGGTTAGGGTTAGGGTTAGGGTTTGAGCTAGGGTTAGGGTTAGGGTTAGGGTTAGGGTTTGAGCTAGGGTTAGGGTTAGGGTTTGAGCGAGGGTTAGGGTTTGAGCTAGGGTTAGGGTTAGGGTTAAGGTTAGGGTTTGAGCTAGGGTTAGGGTTAGGGTTTGAGCTAGGGTTAGGGTTAGGGTTTGAGCTAGGGTTAGGGTTAGGGTTTGAGCTAGGGTTAGGGTTAGGGTTAGGGTTAGGGTTTGAGCTAGGGTTAGGGTTAGGGTTTGAGCTAGGGTTAGGGTTTGAGCTAGGGTTAGGGTTAGGGTTAGGGTTAGGGTTTGAGCTAGGGTTAGGGTTAGGGTTTGAGCTAGGGTTAGGGTTAGGGTTTGAGCTAGGGTTAGGGTTAGGGTTTGAGCTAAGGTTAGGCTTAGGGTTTGAGCTAGGGTTAGGGTTAGGGTTTGAGCTAGGGTTAGGGTTAGGGTTTGAGCTAGGGTTAGGGTTAGGGTTTGAGCTAGGGTTAGGGTTTGAGCTAGGGATAGAGTTAGGGTTTGAGCTAGGGTTAGGGTTTGAGCTAGGGTTAGGGTTAGGGTTTGAGGTAGGGTTAGGTTTAGGGTTAGGGTTTGAGCTAGGATTAGGGTTTGAGCTAGGGTTAGGGTTAGGGTTAGGGTTAGGGTTTGAGCTAGGGTTTGAGCTAGGGTTAGGGTTTGAGCTAGGGTTAGGGTGAGGGTTTGAGCTAGGGTTAGGGTTTGAGCTAGGGTTAGGGTTAGGGTTAGGGTTTGAGCTAGGGTTAGGGTTTGAGCTAGGGTTAGGGTTAGGGTTAGGGTTTGAGCTAGGGTTAGGGTTAGGGTTTGAGCTAGGGTTAGGGTTAGGGTTTGAGCTAGGGTTAGGGTTAGGGTTTGAGCTAGGGTTAGGGTTAGGGTTTGAGCTAGGGTTAGGGTTAGGGTTTGAGCTAGGGTTAGGGTTTGAGCTAGGGTTAGGGTTAGGGTTAGGGTTAGGGTTTGAGCTAGTGTTAGGGTTTGAGCTAGGGTTAGGGTTAGGGTTAGGGTTTGAGCTAGGGTTAGGGTTAGGGTTAGGGTTTGAGCTAGGGTTAGGGTTAGGGTTTGAGCTAGGGTTAGGGTTAGGGTTAGGGTTAGGGTTTGAGCTAGGGTTAGGGTTAGGGTTTGAGCTAGGGTTAGGGTTAGGGTTTGAGCTAGGGTTAGGGTTAGGGTTAGGGTTTGAGCTAGGGTTAGGGTTTGAGCTAGGGTTAGGGTTAGGGTTTGAGTAGGGGTTAGGGTTAGGGTTAGGGTTTGAGCTAGGGTTAGGGTTAGGGTTTGAGCTAGGGTTAGGGTCAAGGTTTGAGCTAGGGTTAGGGTTAGGGTTTGAGCTAGGGTTAGGGTTTGAGCTAGGGTTAGGGTTAGGGTTAGGGTTTGAGCTAGGGTTAGGGTTTGAGCTAGGGTTAGGGTTTGAGCTAGGGTTAGGGTTTGAGCTAGGGTTAGGGTTAGGGTTTGAGCTAGGGTTAGGGTTTGAGCTAGGGTTAGGGTTAGGGTTAGGGTTAGGGTTAGGGTTAGGGTTTGAGCTAGGGTTAGGGTTAGGGTTTGAGCTAGGGTTAGGGTTAGGGTTTGAGCTAGGGTTAGGGTTAGGGTTAGGGTTTGAGCTAGGGTTAGGGTTTGAGCTAGGGTTAGGGTTTGAGCTAGGGTTAGGGTTAGGGTTAGGGTTTGAGCTAGGGTTAGGGTTAGGGTTTGAGCTAGGGTTAGGGTTTGAGCTAGGGTTAGGGTTAGGGTTAGGGTTAGGGTTAGGGTTTGAGCTAGGGTTAGGGTTAGGGTTAGGGTTTGAGCTAGGGTTAGGGTTAGGGTTTGAGCTAGGGTTAGGGTTAGGGTTTGAGCTAGGGTTAGGGTTTGAGCTAGGGTTAGGGTTAGGGTTAGGGTTTGAGCTAGGGTTAGGGTTAGGGTTTGAGCTAGGGTTAGGGTTAGGGTTTGAGCTAGGGTTAGGGTTAGGGTTTGAGCTAGGGTTAGGGTTTGAGCTAGGGTTAGGGTTAGGGTTAGGGTTAGGGTTAGGGTTTGAGCTAGGGTTAGGGTTAGGGTTTGAGCTAGGGTTAGGGTTAGGGTTTGAGCTAGGGTTAGGGTTAGGGTTAGGGTTTGAGCTAGGGTTAGGGTTAGGGTTTGAGCTAGGGTTAGGGTTAGGGTTTGAGCTAGGGTTAGGGTTTGAGCTAGGGTTAGGGTTAGGGTTAGGGTTAGGGTTTGAGCTAGGGTTAGGGTTAGGGTTTGAGCTAGGGTTAGGGTTAGGGTTTGAGCTAGGGTTAGGGTTAGGGTTTGAGCTAGGGTTAGGGTTTGAGCTAGGGATAGAGTTAGGGTTTGAGCTAGGGTTAGGGTTTGAGCTAGAGTTACTGTTAGGGTTTGAGGTAGGGTTAGGTTTAGGGTTAGGGTTTGAGCTAGGGTTAGGGTTTGAGCTAGGGTTAGGGTTAGGGTTAGGGTTAGGGTTTGAGCTAGGGTTAGGGTTAGGGTTAGGGTTTGAGCTAGGGTTAGGGTTAGGGTTAGGGTTTGAGCTAGGGTTAGGGTTTGAGCTAGGGTTAGGGTTAGGGTTAGGGTTTGAGCTAGGGTTAGGGTTAGGGTTTGAGCTAGGGTTAGGGTCAAGGTTTGAGCTAGGGTTAGGGTTAGGGTTTGAGCTAGGGTTAGGGTTTGAGCTAGGGTTAGGGTTAGGGTTAGGGTTAGGGTTTGAGCTAGGGTTAGGGTTAGGGTTAGGGTTTGAGCTAGGGTTAGGGTTAGGGTTAGGGTTAGGGTTTGAGCTAGGGTTAGGGTTAGGGTTAGGGTTTGAGCTAGGGTTAGGGTTAGGGTTAGGGTTAGGGTTTGAGCTAGGGTTAGGGTTTGAGCTAGGGTTAGGGTTAGGGTTAGGGTTAGGGTTTGAGCTAGGGTTAGGGTTAGGGTTAGGGTTTGAGCTAGGGTTAGGGTTAGGGTTTGAGCTAGGGTTAGGGTTAGGGTTAGGGTTAGGGTTTGAGCTAGGGTTAGGGTTAGGGTTTGAGCTAGGGTTAGGGTTAGGGTTTGAGCTAGGGTTAGGGTTTGAGCTAGGGTTAGGGTTAGGGTTAAGGTTAGGGTTTGAGCTAGGGTTAGGGTTAGGGTTTGAGCTAGGGTTAGGGTTAGGGTTTGAGCTAGGGTTAGGGTTAGGGTTTGAGCTAGGGTTAGGGTTAGGGTTAGGGTTAGGGTTTGAGCTAGGGTTAGGGTTAGGGTTTGAGCTAGGGTTAGGGTTTGAGCTAGGGTTAGGGTTAGGGTTAGGGTTAGGGTTAGGGTTTGAGCTAGGGTTAGGGTTAGGGTTTGAGCTAGGGTTAGGGTTAGGGTTTGAGCTAGGGTTAGGGTTAGGGTTTGAGCTAAGGTTAGGGTTAGGGTTTGAGCTAGGGTTAGGGTTAGGGTTTGAGCTAGGGTTAGGGTTAGGGTTTGAGCTAGGGTTAGGGTTTGAGCTAGGGATAGAGTTAGGGTTTGAGCTAGGGTTAGGGTTTGAGCTAGGGTTAGGGTTAGGGTTTGAGGTAGGGTTAGGTTTAGGGTTAGGGTTTGAGCTAGGATTAGGGTTTGAGCTAGGGTTAGGGTTAGGGTTAGGGTTTGAGCTAGGGTTTGAGCTAGGGTTAGGGTTTGAGCTAGGGTTAGGGTGAGGGTTTGAGCTAGGGTTAGGGTTTGAGCTAGGGTTAGGGTTAGGGTTAGGGTTTGAGCAAGGGTTAGGGTTTGAGCTAGGGTTAGGGTTAGGGTTAGGGTTTGAGCTAGGGTTAGGGTTAGGGTTTGAGCTAGGGTTAGGGTTAGGGTTTGAGCTAGGGTTAGGGTTAGGGTTTGAGCTAGGGTTAGGGTTTGAGCTAGGGTTAGGGTTAGGGTTAGGGTTAGGGTTTGAGCTAGTGTTAGGGTTTGAGCTAGGGTTAGGGTTAGGGTTAGGGTTTGAGCTAGGGTTAGGGTTAGGGTTAGGGTTTGAGCTAGGGTTAGGGTTAGGGTTTGAGCTAGGGTTAGGGTTAGGGTTAGGGTTAGGGTTTGAGCTAGGGTTAGGGTTAGGGTTTGAGCTAGGGTTAGGGTTAGGGTTTGAGCTAGGGTTAGGGTTAGGGTTAGGGTTTGAGCTAGGGTTAGGGTTAGGGTTAGGGTTTGAGCTAGGGTTAGGGTTAGGGTTTGAGCTAGGGTTAGGGTTAGGGTTAGGGTTAGGGTTTGAGCTAGGGTTAGGGTTAGGGTTTGAGCTAGGGTTAGGGTTAGGGTTTGAGCTAGGGTTAGGGTTAGGGTTAGGGTTTGAGCTAGGGTTAGGGTTAGGGTTAGGGTTTGAGCTAGGGTTAGGGTTAGGGTTTGAGCTAGGGTTAGGGTTAGGGTTTGAGCTAGGGTTAGGGTCAAGGTTTGAGCTAGGGTTAGGGTTAGGGTTTGAGCTAGGGTTAGGGTTTGAGCTAGGGTTAGGGTTAGGGTTAGGGTTTGAGCTAGGGTTAGGGTTTGAGCTAGGGTTAGGGTTAGGGTTAGGGTTTGAGCTAGGGTTAGGGTTAGGGTTTAGGCTAGGGTTAGGGTTAGGGTTTGAGCTAGGGTTAGGGTTTGAGCTAGGGTTAGGGTTAGGGTTAGGGTTTGAGCTAGGGTTAGGGTTAGGGTTTGAGCTAGGGTTAGGGTTAGGGTTTGAGCTAGGGTTAGGGTTAGGGTTTGAGCTAAGGTTAGGGTTAGGGTTTGAGCTAGGGTTAGGGTTAGGGTTTGAGCTAGGGTTAGGGTTTGAGCTAGGGATAGAGTTAGGGTTTGAGCTAGGGTTAGGGTTTGAGCTAGAGTTACTGTTAGGGTTTGAGGTAGGGTTAGGTTTAGGGTTAGGGTTTGAGCTAGGGTTAGGGTTTGAGCTAGGGTTAGGGTTAGGGTTAGGGTTTGAGCTAGGGTTAGGGTTAGGGTTTGAGCTAGGGTTAGGGTTAGGGTTTGAGCTAGGGTTAGGGTTAGGGTTTGAGCTAAGGTTAGGGTTAGGGTTTGAGCTAGGTTTAGGGTTAGGGTTTGAGCTAGGGTTAGGGTTAGGGTTTGAGCTAGGGTTAGGGTTAGGGTTTGAGCTAGGGTTAGGGTTTGAGCTAGGGATAGAGTTAGGGTTTGAGCTAGGGTTAGGGTTTGAGCTAGAGTTACTGTTAGGGTTTGAGGTAGGGTTAGGTTTAGGGTTAGGGTTTGAGCTAGGGTTAGGGTTTGAGCTAGGGTTAGGGTTAGGGTTAGGGTTAGGGTTTGAGCTAGGGTTAGGGTTAGGGTTAGGGTTTGAGCTAGGGTTAGGGTTAGGGTTAGGGTTTGAGCTAGGGTTAGGGTTTGAGCTAGGGTTAGGGTTAGGGTTAGGGTTTGAGCTAGGGTTAGGGTTAGGGTTTGAGCTAGGGTTAGGGTCAAGGTTTGAGCTAGGGTTAGGGTTAGGGTTTGAGCTAGGGTTAGGGTTTGAGCTAGGGTTAGGGTTAGGGTTAGGGTTAGGGTTTGAGCTAGGGTTAGGGTTAGGGTTAGGGTTTGAGCTAGGGTTAGGGTTAGGGTTAGGGTTAGGGTTTGAGCTAGGGTTAGGGTTAGGGTTAGGGTTTGAGCTAGGGTTAGGGTTAGGGTTAGGGTTAGGGTTTGAGCTAGGGTTAGGGTTAGGGTTAGGGTTTGAGCTAGGGTTAGGGTTAGGGTTTGAGCTAGGGTTAGGGTTAGGGTTAGGGTTTGAGCTAGGGTTAGGGTTAGGGTTAGGGTTAGGGTTTGAGCTAGGGTTAGGGTTAGGGTTTGAGCTAGGGTTAGGGTTTGAGCTAGGGTTAGGGTTAGGGTTAAGGTTAGGGTTTGAGCTAGGGTTAGGGTTAGGGTTTGAGCTAGGGTTAGGGTTAGGGTTTGAGCTGGGGTTAGGGTTAGGGTTTGAGCTAGGGTTAGGGTTAGGGTTAGGGTTAGGGTTTGAGCTAGGGTTAGGGTTAGGGTTTGAGCTAGGGTTAGGGTTTGAGCTAGGGTTAGGGTTAGGGTTAGGGTTAGGGTTTGAGCTAGGGTTAGGGTTAGGGTTTGAGCTAGGGTTAGGGTTAGGGTTTGAGCTAGGGTTAGGGTTAGGGTTTGAGCTAAGGTTAGGGTTAGGGTTTGAGCTAGGGTTAGGGTTAGGGTTTGAGCTAGGGTTAGGGTTAGGGTTTGAGCTAGGGTTAGGGTTAGGGTTTGAGCTAGGGTTAGGGTTTGAGCTAGGGATAGAGTTAGGGTTTGAGCTAGGGTTAGGGTTTGAGCTAGGGTTAGGGTTAGGGTTTGAGGTAGGGTTAGGTTTAGGGTTAGGGTTTGAGCTAGGATTAGGGTTTGAGCTAGGGTTAGGGTTAGGGTTAGGGTTTGAGCTAGGGTTTGAGCTAGGGTTAGGGTTTGAGCTAGGGTTAGGGTGAGGGTTTGAGCTAGGGTTAGGGTTTGAGCTAGGGTTAGGGTTAGGGTTAGGGTTTGAGCTAGGGTTAGGGTTTGAGCTAGGGTTAGGGTTAGGGTTAGGATTTGAGCTAGGGTTAGGGTTAGGGTTTGAGCTAGGGTTAGGGTTAGGGTTTGAGCTAGGGTTAGGGTTAGGGTTTGAGCTAGGGTTAGGGTTAGGGTTTGAGCTAGGGTTAGGGTTAGGGTTTGAGCTAGGGTTAGGGTTTGAGCTAGGGTTAGGGTTAGGGTTAGGGTTAGGGTTTGAGCTAGTGTTAGGGTTTGAGCTAGGGTTAGGGTTAGGGTTAGGGTTTGAGCTAGGGTTAGGGTTAGGGTTAGGGTTTGAGCTAGGGTTAGGGTTAGGGTTTGAGCTAGGGTTAGGGTTAGGGTTAGGGTTAGGGTTTGAGCTAGGGTTAGGGTTAGGGTTTGAGCTAGGGTTAGGGTTAGGGTTTGAGCTAGGGTTAGGGTTAGGGTTAGGGTTTGAGCTAGGGTTAGGGTTAGGGTTAGGGTTTGAGCTAGGGTTAGGGTTAGGGTTTGAGCTAGGGTTAGGGTTTTAGCTAGGGTTAGGGTTAGGGTTAGGGTTTGAGCTAGGGTTAGGGTTTGAGCTAGGGTTAGGGTTAGGGTTTGAGCTAGGGTTAGGGTTAGGGTTTGAGCTAGGGTTAGGGTTAGGGTTAGGGTTTGAGCTAGGGTTAGGGTTAGGGTTTGAGCTAGGGTTAGGGTTATGGTTTGAGCTAGGGTTAGGGTTAGGGTTAGGGTTTGAGCTAGGGTTAGGGTTTGAGCTAGGGTTAGTGTTAGGGTTTGAGCTAGGGTTAGGGTTAGGGTTTGAGCTAGGGTTAGGGTTAGGGTTTGAGCTAGGGTTAGGGTTAGGGTTTGAGCTAGGGTTAGGGTCAAGGTTTGAGCTAGGGTTAGGGTTAGGGTTTGAGCTAGGGTTAGGGTTTGAGCTAGGGTTAGGGTTAGGGTTAGGGTTTGAGCTAGGGTTAGGGTTAGGGTTTGAGCTAGGGTTAGGGTTTGAGCTAGGGATAGAGTTAGGGTTTGAGCTAGGGTTAGGGTTTGAGCTAGGGTTAGGGTTAGGGTTTGAGGTAGGGTTAGGTTTAGGGTTAGGGTTTGAGCTAGGGTTAGGGTGAGGGTTTGAGCTAGGGTTAGGGTTTGAGCTAGGGTTAGGGTTAGGGTTAGGGTTTGAGCTAGGGTTAGGGTTTGAGCTAGGGTTAGGGTTAGGGTTAGGGTTTGAGCTAGGGTTAGGGTTAGGGTTTGAGCTAGGGTTAGGGTTAGGGTTTGAGCTAGGGTTAGGGTTAGGGTTTGAGCTAGGGTTAGGGTTAGGGTTTGAGCTAGGGTTAGGGTTAGGGTTTGAGCTAGGGTTAGGGTTTGAGCTAGGGTTAGGGTTAGGGTTAGGGTTAGGGTTTGAGCTAGTGTTAGGGTTTGAGCTAGGGTTAGGGTTAGGGTTAGGGTTTGAGCTAGGGTTAGGGTTAGGGTTAGGGTTTGAGCTAGGGTTAGGGTTAGGGTTTGAGCTAGGGTTAGGGTTAGGGTTAGGGTTAGGGTTTGAGCTAGGGTTAGGGTTAGGGTTTGAGCTAGGGTTAGGGTTAGGGTTTGAGCTAGGGTTAGGGTTAGGGTTAGGGTTTGAGCTAGGGTTAGGGTTAGGGTTAGGGTTTGAGCTAGGGTTAGGGTTAGGGTTTGAGCTAGGGTTAGGGTTTTAGCTAGGGTTAGGGTTAGGGTTAGGGTTTGAGCTAGGGTTAGGGTTTGAGCTAGGGTTAGGGTTAGGGTTTGAGCTAGGGTTAGGGTTAGGGTTTGAGCTAGGGTTAGGGTTAGGGTTAGGGTTTGAGCTAGGGTTAGGGTTAGGGTTTGAGCTAGGGTTAGGGTTATGGTTTGAGCTAGGGTTAGGGTTAGGGTTAGGGTTTGAGCTAGGGTTAGGGTTTGAGCTAGGGTTAGTGTTAGGGTTTGAGCTAGGGTTAGGGTTAGGGTTTGAGCTAGGGTTAGGGTTAGGGTTTGAGCTAGGGTTAGGGTTAGGGTTTGAGCTAGGGTTAGGGTCAAGGTTTGAGCTAGGGTTAGGGTTAGGGTTTGAGCTAGGGTTAGGGTTTGAGCTAGGGTTAGGGTTAGGGTTAGGGTTTGAGCTAGGGTTAGGGTTTGAGCTAGGGTTAGGGTTAGGGTTAGGGTTTGAGCTAGGGTTAGGGTTAGGGTTTGAGCTAGGGTTAGGGTTAGGGTTAGGGTTAGGGTTTGAGCTAGGGTTAGGGTTAGGGTTTGAGCTAGGGTTAGGGTTAGGGTTTGAGCTAGGGTTAGGGTTAGGGTTAGGGTTTGAGCTAGGGTTAGGGTTAGGGTTAGGGTTTGAGCTAGGGTTAGGGTTAGGGTTTGAGCTAGGGTTAGGGTTTTAGCTAGGGTTAGGGTTAGGATTAGGGTTTGAGCTAGGGTTAGGGTTAGGGTTAGGGTTTGAGCTAGGGTTAGGGTTAGGGTTAGGGTTTGAGCTAGGGTTAGGGTTAGTGTTTGAGCTAGGGTTAGGGTTAGGGTTTGAGCTAGGGTTAGGGTTAGGGTTTGAGCTAGGGTTAGGGTTAGGGTTTGAGCTAGGGTTAGGGTTAGGGTTTGAGCTAGGGTTAGGGTTTGAGCTAGGGTTAGGGTTAGGGTTAGGGTTAGGGTTTGAGCTAGTGTTAGGGTTTGAGCTAGGGTTAGGGTTAGGGTTAGGGTTTGAGCTAGGGTTAGGGTTAGGGTTAGGGTTTGAGCTATGGTTAGGGTTAGGGTTTGAGCTAGGGTTAGGGTTAGGGTTAGGGTTAAGGTTTGAGCTAGGGTTAGGGTTAGGGTTTGAGCTAGGGTTAGGGTTAGGGTTTGAGCTAGGGTTAGGGTTAGGGTTAGGGTTTGAGCTAGGGTTAGGGTTAGGGTTAGGGTTTGAGCTAGGGTTAGGGTTAGGGTTTGAGCTAGGGTTAGGGTTAGGGTTAGGGTTAGGGTTTGAGCTAGGGTTAGGGTTAGGGTTTGAGCTAGGGTTAGGGTTAGGGTTTGAGCTAGGGTTAGGGTTAGGGTTAGGGTTTGAGCTAGGGTTAGGGTTAGGGTTAGGGTTTGAGCTAGGGTTAGGGTTAGGGTTTGAGCTAGGGTTAGGGTTAGGGTTTGAGCTAGGGTTAGGGTCAAGGTTTGAGCTAGGGTTAGGGTTAGGGTTTGAGCTAGGGTTAGGGTTTGAGCTAGGGTTAGGGTTAGGGTTAGGGTTTGAGCTAGGGTTAGGGTTTGAGCTAGGGTTAGGGTAAGGGTTAGGGTTTGAGCTAGGGTTAGGGTTAGGGTTTGAGCTAGGGTTAGGGTTAGGGTTTGAGCTAGGGTTAGGGTTAGGGTTTGAGCTAGGGTTAGGGTTTGAGCTAGGGTTAGGGTTAGGGTTAGGGTTTGAGCTAGGGTTAGGGTTAGGGTTTGAGCTAGGGTTAGGGTTAGGGTTTGAGCTAGGGTTAGGGTTAGGGTTAGGGTTTGAGCTAGGGTTAGGGTTTGGGTTTGAGCTAGGGTTAGGGTTAGGGTTTGAGCTAGGGTTAGGGTTTGAGCTAGGGTTAGGGTTAGGGTTAGGGTTAGGGTTTGAGCTAGGGTTAGGGTTAGGGTTTGAGCTAGGGTTAGGGTTAGGGTTTGAGCTAGGGTTAGGGTTTGAGCTAGGGTTAGGGTTAGGGTTAAGGTTAGGGTTTGAGCTAGGGTTAGGGTTAGGGTTTGAGCTAGGGTTAGGGTTAGGGTTTGAGCTAGGGTTAGGGTTAGGGTTTGAGCTAGGGTTAGGGTTAGGGTTAGGGTTAGGGTTTGAGCTAGGGTTAGGGTTAGGGTTTGAGCTAGGGTTAGGGTTTGAGCTAGGGTTAGGGTTAGGGTTAGGGTTAGGGTTTGAGCTAGGGTTAGGGTTAGGGTTTGAGCTAGGGTTAGGGTTAGGGTTTGAGCTAGGGTTAGGGTTAGGGTTTGAGCTAAGGTTAGGGTTAGGGTTTGAGCTAGGGTTAGGGTTACGGTTTGAGCTAGGGTTAGGGTTAGGGTTTGAGCTAGGGTTAGGGTTAGGGTTTGAGCTAGGGTTAGGGTTTGAGCTAGGGATAGAGTTAGGGTTTGAGCTAGGGTTAGGGTTAGGGTTTGAGCTAGGGTTAGGGTTAGGGTTTGAGCTAGGGTTAGGGTTAGGGTTTGAGCTAGGGTTAGGGTTTGAGCTAGGGTTAGGGTTAGGGTTAGGGTTAGGGTTAGGGTTAGGGTTTGAGCTAGTGTTAGGGTTTGAGCTAGGGTTAGGGTTAGGGTTAGGGTTTGAGCTAGGGTTAGGGTTAGGGTTAGGGTTTGAGCTAGGGTTAGGGTTAGGGTTAGGGTTAGGGTTAGGGTTTGAGCTAGGGTTAGGGTTAGGGTTTGAGCTAGGGTTAGGGTTAGGGTTTGAGCTAGGGTTAGGGTTAGGGTTTGAGCTAGGGTTAGGGTTAGGGTTAGGGTTTGAGCTAGGGTTAGGGTTAGGGTTTGAGCTAGGGTTAGGGTTTGAGCTAGGGTTAGGGTTAGGGTTAGGGTTAGGGTTTGAGCTAGGGTTAGGGTTAGGGTTAGGGTTTGAGCTAGGGTTAGGGTTAGGGTTTGAGCTAGGGTTAGGGTTAGGGTTAGGGTTTGAGCTAGGGTTAGGGTTAGGGTTTGAGCTAGGGTTAGGGTTAGGGTTTGAGCTAGGGTTAGGGTTAGGGTTTGAGCTAGGGTTAGGGTTAGGGTTTGAGCTAGGGTTAGGGTTAGGGTTTGAGCTAGGGTTAGGGTTAGGGTTAGGGTTTGAGCTAGGGTTAGGGTTAGGGTTTGAGCTAGGGTTAGGGTTAGGGTTTGAGCTAGGGTTAGGGTTTGAGCTAGGGTTAGGGTTAGGGTTAGGGTTAGGGTTTGAGCTAGGGTTAGGGTTAGGGTTTGAGCTAGGGTTAGGGTTAGGGTTTGAGCTAGGGTTAGGGTTAGGGTTTGAGCTAGGGTTAGGGTTAGGGTTTGAGCTAGGGTTAGGGTTTGAGCTAGGGTTAGGGTTAGGGTTAGGGTTAGGGTTAGGGTTTGAGCTAGGGTTAGGGTTAGGGTTTGAGCTAGGGTTAGGGTTAGGGTTTGAGCTAGGGTTAGGGTTAGGGTTAGGGTTTGAGCTAGGGTTAGGGTTAGGGTTTGAGCTAGGGTTAGGGTTAGGGTTTGAGCTAGGGTTAGGGTTTGAGCTAGGGTTAGGGTTAGGGTTTGAGCTAGGGTTAGGGTTAGGGTTTGAGCTAGGGTTAGGGTTAGGGTTAGGGTTTGAGCTAGGGTTAGGGTTTGAGCTAGGGTTAGGGTTAGGGTTTGAGCTAGGGTTAGGGTTAGGGTTTGAGCTAGGGTTAGGGTTAGGGTTTGAGCTAGGGTTAGGGTCAAGGTTTGAGCTAGGGTTAGGGTTAGGGTTTGAGCTAGGGTTAGGGTTTGAGCTAGGGTTAGGGTTAGGGTTAGGGTTTGAGCTAGGGTTAGGGTTTGAGCTAGGGTTAGGGTTTGAGCTAGGGTTAGGGTTAGGGTTAGGGTTTGAGCTAGGGTTAGGGTTAGGGTTTGAGCTAGGGTTAGGGTTTGAGCTAGGGTTAGGGTTAGGGTTAGGGTTAGGGTTTGAGCTAGGGTTAGGGTTAGGGTTTGAGCTAGGGTTAGGGTTAGGGTTTGAGCTAGGGTTAGGGTTAGGGTTAGGGTTTGAGCTAGGGTTAGGGTTTGAGCTAGGGTTAGGGTTTGAGCTAGGGTTAGGGTTAGGGTTAGGGTTTGAGCTAGGGTTAGGGTTAGGGTTTGAGCTAGGGTTAGGGTTTGAGCTAGGGTTAGGGTTAGGGTTAGGGTTAGGGTTAGGGTTTGAGCTAGGGTTAGGGTTAGGGTTTGAGCTAGGGTTAGGGTTAGGGTTTGAGCTAGGGTTAGGGTTAGGGTTAGGGTTTGAGCTAGGGTTAGGGTTAGGGTTTGAGCTAGGGTTAGGGTTAGGGTTTGAGCTAGGGTTAGGGTTTGAGCTAGGGTTAGGGTTAGGGTTAGGGTTAGGGTTTGAGCTAGGGTTAGGGTTAGGGTTTGAGCTAGGGTTAGGGTTAGGGTTTGAGCTAGGGTTAGGGTTAGGGTTTGAGCTAGGGTTAGGGTTAGGGTTTGAGCTAGGGTTAGGGTTTGAGCTAGGGTTAGGGTTAGGGTTAGGGTTAGGGTTAGGGTTTGAGCTAGGGTTAGGGTTAGGGTTTGAGCTAGGGTTAGGGTTAGGGTTTGAGCTAGGGTTAGGGTTAGGGTTAGGGTTTGAGCTAGGGTTAGGGTTAGGGTTTGAGCTAGGGTTAGGGTTTGAGCTAGGGTTAGGGTTAGGGTTTGAGCTAGGGTTAGGGTTAGGGTTTGAGCTAGGGTTAGGGTTAGGGTTAGGGTTTGAGCTAGGGTTAGGGTTTGAGCTAGGGTTAGGGTTAGGGTTTGAGCTAGGGTTAGGGTTAGGGTTTGAGCTAGGGTTAGGGTTAGGGTTTGAGCTAGGGTTAGGGTCAAGGTTTGAGCTAGGGTTAGGGTTAGGGTTTGAGCTAGGGTTAGGGTTTGAGCTAGGGTTAGGGTTAGGGTTAGGGTTTGAGCTAGGGTTAGGGTTTGAGCTAGGGTTAGGGTTTGAGCTAGGGTTAGGGTTTGAGCTAGGGTTAGGGTTAGGGTTAGGGTTTGAGCTAGGGTTAGGGTTAGGGTTTGAGCTAGGGTTAGGGTTTGAGCTAGGGTTAGGGTTAGGGTTAGGGTTAGGGTTTGAGCTAGGGTTAGGGTTAGGGTTTGAGCTAGGGTTAGGGTTAGGGTTTGAGCTAGGGTTAGGGTTAGGGTTAGGGTTTGAGCTAGGGTTAGGGTTAGGGTTTGAGCTAGGGTTAGGGTTAGGGTTTGAGCTAGGGTTAGGGTTTGAGCTAGGGTTAGGGTTAGGGTTAGGGTTAGGGTTTGAGCTAGGGTTAGGGTTAGGGTTTGAGCTAGGGTTAGGGTTAGGGTTTGAGCTAGGGTTAGGGTTAGGGTTTGAGCTAGGGTTAGGGTTAGGGTTTGAGCTAGGGTTAGGGTTTGAGCTAGGGTTAGGGTTAGGGTTAGGGTTAGGGTTAGGGTTTGAGCTAGGGTTAGGGTTAGGGTTTGAGCTAGGGTTAGGGTTAGGGTTTGAGCTAGGGTTAGGGTTAGGGTTAGGGTTTGAGCTAGGGTTAGGGTTAGGGTTTGAGCTAGGGTTAGGGTTAGGGTTTGAGCTAGGGTTAGGGTTTGAGCTAGGGTTAGGGTTAGGGTTTGAGCTAGGGTTAGGGTTAGGGTTTGAGCTAGGGTTAGGGTTAGGGTTAGGGTTTGAGCTAGGGTTAGGGTTTGAGCTAGGGTTAGGGTTAGGGTTTGAGCTAGGGTTAGGGTTAGGGTTTGAGCTAGGGTTAGGGTTAGGGTTTGAGCTAGGGTTAGGGTCAAGGTTTGAGCTAGGGTTAGGGTTAGGGTTTGAGCTAGGGTTAGGGTTTGAGCTAGGGTTAGGGTTAGGGTTAGGGTTTGAGCTAGGGTTAGGGTTTGAGCTAGGGTTAGGGTTTGAGCTAGGGTTAGGGTTAGGGTTTGAGCTAGGGTTAGGGTTTGAGCTAGGGTTAGGGTTAGGGTTAGGGTTAGGGTTAGGGTTTGAGCTAGGGTTAGGGTTAGGGTTTGAGCTAGGGTTAGGGTTAGGGTTTGAGCTAGGGTTAGGGTTAGGGTTAGGGTTTGAGCTAGGGTTAGGGTTTGAGCTAGGGTTAGGGTTTGAGCTAGGGTTAGGGTTAGGGTTAGGGTTTGAGCTAGGGTTAGGGTTAGGGTTTGAGCTAGGGTTAGGGTTTGAGCTAGGGTTAGGGTTAGGGTTAGGGTTAGGGTTAGGGTTTGAGCTAGGGTTAGGGTTAGGGTTTGAGCTAGGGTTAGGGTTAGGGTTTGAGCTAGGGTTAGGGTTAGGGTTAGGGTTTGAGCTAGGGTTAGGGTTAGGGTTTGAGCTAGGGTTAGGGTTAGGGTTTGAGCTAGGGTTAGGGTTTGAGCTAGGGTTAGGGTTAGGGTTAGGGTTAGGGTTTGAGCTAGGGTTAGGGTTAGGGTTTGAGCTAGGGTTAGGGTTAGGGTTTGAGCTAGGGTTAGGGTTAGGGTTTGAGCTAGGGTTAGGGTTTGAGCTAGGGATAGAGTTAGGGTTTGAGCTAGGGTTAGGGTTTGAGCTAGAGTTACTGTTAGGGTTTGAGGTAGGGTTAGGTTTAGGGTTAGGGTTTGAGCTAGGGTTAGGGTTTGAGCTAGGGTTAGGGTTAGGGTTAGGGTTAGGGTTTGAGCTAGGGTTAGGGTTAGGGTTAGGGTTTGAGCTAGGGTTAGGGTTAGGGTTAGGGTTTGAGCTAGGGTTAGGGTTTGAGCTAGGGTTAGGGTTAGGGTTAGGGTTTGAGCTAGGGTTAGGGTTAGGAATTGAGCTAGGGTTAGGGTCAAGGTTTGAGCTAGGGTTAGGGTTAGGGTTTGAGCTAGGGTTAGGGTTTGAGCTAGGGTTAGGGTTAGGGTTAGGGTTAGGGTTTGAGCTAGGGTTAGGGTTAGGGTTAGGGTTTGAGCTAGGGTTAGGGTTAGGTTTAGGGTTAGGGTTTGAGCTAGGGTTAGGGTTAGGGTTAGGGTTTGAGCTAGGGTTAGGGTTAGGGTTAGGGTTAGGGTTTGAGCTAGGGTTAGGGTTTGAGCTAGGGTTAGGGTTAGGGTTAGGGTTAGGGTTTGAGCTAGGGTTAGGGTTAGGGTTAGGGTTTGAGCTAGGGTTAGGGTTAGGGTTTGAGCTAGGGTTAGGGTTAGGGTTAGGGTTTGAGCTAGGGTTAGGGTTAGGGTTTGAGCTAGGGTTAGGGTTAGGGTTTGAGCTAGGGTTAGGGTTTGAGCTAGGGTTAGGGTTAGGGTTAAGGTTAGGGTTTGAGCTAGGGTTAGGGTTAGGGTTTGAGCTAGGGTTAGGGTTAGGGTTTGAGCTAGGGTTAGGGTTAGGGTTTGAGCTAGGGTTAGGGTTAGGGTTAGGGTTAGGGTTTGAGCTAGGGTTAGGGTTAGGGTTTGAGCTAGGGTTAGGGTTTGAGCTAGGGTTAGGGTTAGGGTTAGGGTTAGGGTTAGGGTTTGAGCTAGGGTTAGGGTTAGGGTTTGAGCTAGGGTTAGGGTTAGGGTTTGAGCTAGGGTTAGGGTTAGGGTTTGAGCTAAGGTTAGGGTTAGGGTTTGAGCTAGGGTTAGGGTTAGGGTTTGAGCTAGGGTTAGGGTTAGGGTTTGAGCTAGGGTTAGGGTTAGGGTTTGAGCTAGGGTTAGGGTTTGAGCTAGGGATAGAGTTAGGGTTTGAGCTAGGGTTAGGGTTTGAGCTAGGGTTAGGGTTAGGGTTTGAGGTAGGGTTAGGTTTAGGGTTAGGGTTTGAGCTAGGATTAGGGTTTGAGCTAGGGTTAGGGTTAGGGTTAGGGTTTGAGCTAGGGTTTGAGCTAGGGTTAGGGTTTGAGCTAGGGTTAGGGTGAGGGTTTGAGCTAGGGTTAGGGTTTGAGCTAGGGTTAGGGTTAGGGTTAGGGTTTGAGCTAGGGTTAGGGTTTGAGCTAGGGTTAGGGTTAGGGTTAGGGTTTGAGCTAGGGTTAGGGTTAGGGTTTGAGCTAGGGTTAGGGTTAGGGTTTGAGCTAGGGTTAGGGTTAGGGTTTGAGCTAGGGTTAGGGTTTGAGCTAGGGTTAGGGTTAGGGTTAGGGTTAGGGTTTGAGCTAGTGTTAGGGTTTGAGCTAGGGTTAGGGTTAGGGTTAGGGTTTGAGCTAGGGTTAGGGTTAGGGTTAGGGTTTGAGCTAGGGTTAGGGTTAGGGTTTGAGCTAGGGTTAGGGTTAGGGTTAGGGTTAGGGTTTGAGCTAGGGTTAGGGTTAGGGTTTGAGCTAGGGTTAGGGTTAGGGTTTGAGCTAGGGTTAGGGTTAGGGTTAGGGTTTGAGCTAGGGTTAGGGTTAGGGTTAGGGTTTGAGCTAGGGTTAGGGTTAGGGTTTGAGCTAGGGTTAGGGTTAGGGTTAGGGTTAGGGTTTGAGCTAGGGTTAGGGTTAGGGTTTGAGCTAGGGTTAGGGTTAGGGTTTGAGCTAGGGTTAGGGTTAGGGTTAGGGTTTGAGCTAGGGTTAGGGTTAGGGTTAGGGTTTGAGCTAGGGTTAGGGTTAGGGTTTGAGCTAGGGTTAGGGTTAGGGTTTGAGCTAGGGTTAGGGTCAAGGTTTGAGCTAGGGTTAGGGTTAGGGTTTGAGCTAGGGTTAGGGTTTGAGCTAGGGTTAGGGTTAGGGTTAGGGTTTGAGCTAGGGTTAGGGTTTGAGCTAGGGTTAGGGTTAGGGTTAGGGTTTGAGCTAGGGTTAGGGTTAGGGTTTGAGCTAGGGTTAGGGTTAGGGTTTGAGCTAGGGTTAGGGTTTGAGCTAGGGTTAGGGTTAGGGTTAGGGTTTGAGCTAGGGTTAGGGTTAGGGTTTGAGCTAGGGTTAGGGTTAGGGTTTGAGCTAGGGTTAGGGTTAGGGTTTGAGCTAAGGTTAGGGTTAGGGTTTGAGCTAGGTTTAGGGTTAGGGTTTGAGCTAGGGTTAGGGTTAGGGTTTGAGCTAGGGTTAGGGTTAGGGTTTGAGCTAGGGTTAGGGTTTGAGCTAGGGATAGAGTTAGGGTTTGAGCTAGGGTTAGGGTTTGAGCTAGAGTTACTGTTAGGGTTTGAGGTAGGGTTAGGTTTAGGGTTAGGGTTTGAGCTAGGGTTAGGGTTTGAGCTAGGGTTAGGGTTAGGGTTAGGGTTTGAGCTAGGGTTAGGGTTAGGGTTTGAGCTAGGGTTAGGGTTAGGGTTTGAGCTAGGGTTAGGGTTAGGGTTTGAGCTAAGGTTAGGGTTAGGGTTTGAGCTAGGTTTAGGGTTAGGGTTTGAGCTAGGGTTAGGGTTAGGGTTTGAGCTAGGGTTAGGGTTAGGGTTTGAGCTAGGGTTAGGGTTTGAGCTAGGGATAGAGTTAGGGTTTGAGCTAGGGTTAGGGTTTGAGCTAGAGTTACTGTTAGGGTTTGAGGTAGGGTTAGGTTTAGGGTTAGGGTTTGAGCTAGGGTTAGGGTTTGAGCTAGGGTTAGGGTTAGGGTTAGGGTTAGGGTTTGAGCTAGGGTTAGGGTTAGGGTTAGGGTTTGAGCTAGGGTTAGGGTTAGGGTTAGGGTTTGAGCTAGGGTTAGGGTTTGAGCTAGGGTTAGGGTTAGGGTTAGGGTTTGAGCTAGGGTTAGGGTTAGGGTTTGAGCTAGGGTTAGGGTCAAGGTTTGAGCTAGGGTTAGGGTTAGGGTTTGAGCTAGGGTTAGGGTTTGAGCTAGGGTTAGGGTTAGGGTTAGGGTTAGGGTTTGAGCTAGGGTTAGGGTTAGGGTTAGGGTTTGAGCTAGGGTTAGGGTTAGGGTTAGGGTTAGGGTTTGAGCTAGGGTTAGGGTTAGGGTTAGGGTTTGAGCTAGGGTTAGGGTTAGGGTTAGGGTTAGGGTTTGAGCTAGGGTTAGGGTTTGAGCTAGGGTTAGGGTTAGGGTTAGGGTTAGGGTTTGAGCTAGGGTTAGGGTTAGGGTTAGGGTTTGAGCTAGGGTTAGGGTTAGGGTTTGAGCTAGGGTTAGGGTTAGGGTTAGGGTTTGAGCTAGGGTTAGGGTTAGGGTTAGGGTTAGGGTTTGAGCTAGGGTTAGGGTTAGGGTTTGAGCTAGGGTTAGGGTTTGAGCTAGGGTTAGGGTTAGGGTTAAGGTTAGGGTTTGAGCTAGGGTTAGGGTTAGGGTTTGAGCTAGGGTTAGGGTTAGGGTTTGAGCTAGGGTTAGGGTTAGGGTTTGAGCTAGGGTTAGGGTTAGGGTTAGGGTTAGGGTTTGAGCTAGGGTTAGGGTTAGGGTTTGAGCTAGGGTTAGGGTTTGAGCTAGGGTTAGGGTTAGGGTTAGGGTTAGGGTTTGAGCTAGGGTTAGGGTTAGGGTTTGAGCTAGGGTTAGGGTTAGGGTTTGAGCTAGGGTTAGGGTTAGGGTTTGAGCTAAGGTTAGGGTTAGGGTTTGAGCTAGGGTTAGGGTTAGGGTTTGAGCTAGGGTTAGGGTTAGGGTTTGAGCTAGGGTTAGGGTTAGGGTTTGAGCTAGGGTTAGGGTTTGAGCTAGGGATAGAGTTAGGGTTTGAGCTAGGGTTAGGGTTTGAGCTAGGGTTAGGGTTAGGGTTTGAGGTAGGGTTAGGTTTAGGGTTAGGGTTTGAGCTAGGATTAGGGTTTGAGCTAGGGTTAGGGTTAGGGTTAGGGTTTGAGCTAGGGTTTGAGCTAGGGTTAGGGTTTGAGCTAGGGTTAGGGTGAGGGTTTGAGCTAGGGTTAGGGTTTGAGCTAGGGTTAGGGTTAGGGTTAGGGTTTGAGCTAGGGTTAGGGTTTGAGCTAGGGTTAGGGTTAGGGTTAGGGTTTGAGCTAGGGTTAGGGTTAGGGTTTGAGCTAGGGTTAGGGTTAGGGTTTGAGCTAGGGTTAGGGTTAGGGTTTGAGCTAGGTTTAGGGTTAGGGTTTGAGCTAGGGTTAGGGTTAGGGTTTGAGCTAGGGTTAGGGTTTGAGCTAGGGTTAGGGTTAGGGTTAGGGTTAGGGTTAGGGTTTGAGCTAGTGTTAGGGTTTGAGCTAGGGTTAGGGTTAGGGTTAGGGTTTGAGCTAGGGTTAGGGTTAGGGTTAGGGTTTGAGCTAGGGTTAGGGTTAGGGTTTGAGCTAGGGTTAGGGTTAGGGTTAGGGTTAGGGTTTGAGCTAGGGTTAGGGTTAGGGTTTGAGCTAGGGTTAGGGTTAGGGTTTGAGCTAGGGTTAGGGTTAGGGTTAGGGTTTGAGCTAGGGTTAGGGTTAGGGTTAGGGTTTGAGCTAGGGTTAGGGTTAGGGTTTGAGCTAGGGTTAGGGTTTTAGCTAGGGTTAGGGTTAGGGTTAGGGTTTGAGCTAGGGTTAGGGTTTGAGCTAGGGTTAGGGTTAGGGTTTGAGCTAGGGTTAGGGTTAGGGTTTGAGCTAGGGTTAGGGTTAGGGTTAGGGTTTGAGCTAGGGTTAGGGTTAGGGTTTGAGCTAGGGTTAGGGTTATGGTTTGAGCTAGGGTTAGGGTTAGGGTTAGGGTTTGAGCTAGGGTTAGGGTTTGAGCTAGGGTTAGGGTTAGGGTTTGAGCTAGGGTTAGGGTTAGGGTTTGAGCTAGGGTTAGGGTTAGGGTTTGAGCTAGGGTTAGGGTCAAGGTTTGAGCTAGGGTTAGGGTTAGGGTTTGAGCTAGGGTTAGGGTTTGAGCTAGGGTTAGGGTTAGGGTTAGGGTTTGAGCTAGGGTTAGGGTTAGGGTTTGAGCTAGGGTTAGGGTTATGGTTTGAGCTAGGGTTAGGGTTAGGGTTAGGGTTTGAGCTAGGGTTAGGGTTTGAGCTAGGGTTAGGGTTAGGGTTTGAGCTAGGGTTAGGGTTAGGGTTTGAGCTAGGGTTAGGGTTAGGGTTTGAGCTAGGGTTAGGGTCAAGGTTTGAGCTAGGGTTAGGGTTAGGGTTTGAGCTAGGGTTAGGGTTTGAGCTAGGGTTAGGGTTAGGGTTAGGGTTTGAGCTAGGGTTAGGGTTTGAGCTAGGGTTAGGGTTAGGGTTAGGGTTTGAGCTAGGGTTAGGGTTAGGGTTTGAGCTAGGGTTAGGGTTAGGGTTTGAGCTAGGGTTAGGGTTAGGGTTTGAGCTAGGGTTAGGGTTTGAGCTAGGGTTAGGGTTAGGGTTAGGGTTTGAGCTAGGGTTAGGGTTAGGGTTTGAGCTAGGGTTAGGGTTAGGGTTTGAGCTAGGGTTAGGGTTAGGGTTAGGGTTTGAGCTAGGGTTAGGGTTAGGGTTTGAGCTAGGGTTAGGGTTAGGGTTTGAGCTAGGGTTAGGGTTTGAGCTAGGGTTAGGGTTAGGGTTAGGGTTAGGGTTTGAGCTAGGGTTAGGGTTAGGGTTTGAGCTAGGGTTAGGGTTAGGGTTTGAGCTAGGGTTAGGGTTAGGGTTTGAGCTAAGGTTAGGGTTAGGGTTTGAGCTAGGTTTAGGGTTAGGGTTTGAGCTAGGGTTAGGGTTAGGGTTTGAGCTAGGGTTAGGGTTAGCGTTTGAGCTAGGGTTAGGGTTTGAGCTAGGGATAGAGTTAGGGTTTGAGCTAGGGTTAGGGTTTGAGCTAGAGTTACTGTTAGGGTTTGAGGTAGGGTTAGGTTTAGGGTTAGGGTTTGAGCTAGGGTTAGGGTTTGAGCTAGGGTTAGGGTTAGGGTTAGGGTTAGGGTTTGAGCTAGGGTAAGGGTTAGGGTTAGGGTTTGAGCTAGGGTTAGGGTTAGGGTTAGGGTTTGAGCTAGGGTTAGGGTTTGAGCTAGGGTTAGGGTTAGGGTTAGGGTTTGAGCTAGGGTTAGGGTTAGGGTTTGAGCTAGGGTTAGGGTCAAGGTTTGAGCTAGGGTTAGGGTTAGGGTTTGAGTTAGGGTTAGGGTTTGAGCTAGGGTTAGGGTTAGGGTTAGGGTTAGGGTTTGAGCTAGGGTTAGGGTTAGGGTTAGGGTTTGAGCTAGGGTTAGGGTTAGGGTTAGGGTTAGGGTTTGAGCTAGGGTTAGGGTTAGGGTTAGGGTTTGAGCTAGGGTTAGGGTTAGGGTTAGGGTTAGGGTTTGAGCTAGGGTTAGGGTTTGAGCTAGGGTTAGGGTTAGGGTTAGGGTTAGGGTTTGAGCTAGGGTTAGGGTTAGGGTTAGGGTTTGAGCTAGGGTTAGGGTTAGGGTTTGAGCTAGGGTTAGGGTTAGGGTTAGGGTTTGAGCTAGGGTTAGGGTTAGGGTTAGGGTTAGGGTTTGAGCTAGGGTTAGGGTTAGGGTTTGAGCGAGGGTTAGGGTTTGAGCTAGGGTTAGGGTTAGGGTTAAGGTTAGGGTTTGAGCTAGGGTTAGGGTTAGGGTTTGAGCTAGGGTTAGGGTTAGGGTTTGAGCTAGGGTTAGGGTTAGGGTTTGAGCTAGGGTTAGGGTTAGGGTTAGGGTTAGGGTTTGAGCTAGGGTTAGGGTTAGGGTTTGAGCTAGGGTTAGGGTTTGAGCTAGGGTTAGGGTTAGGGTTAGGGTTAGGGTTTGAGCTAGGGTTAGGGTTAGGGTTTGAGCTAGGGTTAGGGTTAGGGTTTGAGCTAGGGTTAGGGTTAGGTTTTGAGCTAAGGTTAGGGTTAGGGTTTGAGCTAGGGTTAGGGTTAGGGTTTGAGCTAGGGTTAGGGTTAGGGTTTGAGCTAGGGTTAGGTTTAGGGTTAGGGTTTGAGCTAGGATTAGGGTTTGAGCTAGGGTTAGGGTTAGGGTTAGGGTTTGAGCTAGGGTTTGAGCTAGGGTTAGGGTTTGAGCTAGGGTTAGGGTGAGGGTTTGAGCTAGGGTTAGGGTTTGAGCTAGGGTTAGGGTTAGGGTTAGGGTTTGAGCTAGGGTTAGGGTTAGGGTTAGGGTTTGAGCTAGGGTTAGGGTTAGGGTTTGAGCTAGGGTTAGGGTTAGGGTTTGAGCTAGGGTTAGGGTTAGGGTTTGAGCTAGGGTTAGGGTTTGAGCTAGGGTTAGGGTTAGGGTTAGGGTTAGGGTTTGAGCTAGTGTTAGGGTTTGAGCTAGGGTTAGGGTTAGGGTTAGGGTTTGAGCTAGGGTTAGGGTTAGGGTTAGGGTTTGAGCTAGGGTTAGGGTTAGGGTTTGAGCTAGGGTTAGGGTTAGGGTTAGGGTTAGGGTTTGAGCTAGGGTTAGGGTTAGGGTTTGAGCTAGGGTTAGGGTTAGGGTTTGAGCTAGGGTTAGGGTTAGGGTTAGGGTTTGAGCTAGGGTTAGGGTTAGGGTTAGGGTTTGAGCTAGGGTTAGGGTTAGGGTTTGAGCTAGGGTTAGGGTTTTAGCTAGGGTTAGGGTTAGGGTTAGGGTTTGAGCTAGGGTTAGGGTTAGGGTTTGAGCTAGGGTTAGGGTTAGGGTTTGAGCTAGGGTTAGGGTTAGGGTTAGGGTTTGAGCTAGGGTTAGGGTTAGGGTTTGAGCTAGGGTTAGGGTTTTAGCTAGGGTTAGGGTTAGGGTTAGGGTTTGAGCTAGGGTTAGGGTTAGGGTTTGAGCTAGGGTTAGGGTTAGGGTTTGAGCTAGGGTTAGGGTTTGAGCTAGGGTTAGGGTTAGGGTTAGGGTTTGAGCTAGGGTTAGGGTTTGAGCTAGGGTTAGGGTTAGGGTTAGGGTTTGAGCTAGGGTTAGGGTTAGGGTTTGAGCTAGGGTTAGGGTTAGGGTTTGAGCTAGGGTTAGGGTTAGGGTTTGAGCTAGGGTTAGGGTCAAGGTTTGAGCTAGGGTTAGGGTTAGGGTTTGAGCTAGGGTTAGGGTTTGAGCTAGGGTTAGGGTTAGGGTTAGGGTTTGAGCTAGTGTTAGGGTTTGAGCTAGGGTTAGGGTTAGGGTTAGGGTTTGAGCTAGGGTTAGGGTTAGGGTTAGGGTTTGAGCTAGGGTTAGGGTTAGGGTTAGGGTTTGAGCTAGGGTTAGGGTTAGGGTTTGAGCTAGGGTTAGGGTTAGGGTTAGGGTTAGGGTTTGAGCTAGGGTTAGGGTTAGGGTTTGAGCTAGGGTTAGGGTTAGGGTTTGAGCTAGGGTTAGGGTTAGGGTTAGGGTTTGAGCTAGGGTTAGGGTTAGGGTTAGGGTTTGAGCTAGGGTTAGGGTTAGGGTTTGAGCTAGGGTTAGGGTTTTAGCTAGGGTTAGGGTTAGGGTTAGGGTTTGAGCTAGGGTTAGGGTTTGAGCTAGGGTTAGGGTTAGGGTTTGAGCTAGGGTTAGGGTTAGGGTTTGAGCTAGGGTTAGGGTTTTAGCTAGGGTTAGGGTTAGGGTTAGGGTTTGAGCTAGGGTTAGGGTTAGGGTTTGAGCTAGGGTTAGGGTTAGGGTTTGAGCTAGGGTTAGGGTTAGGGTTACGGTTTGAGCTAGGGTTAGGGTTAGGGTTTGAGCTAGGGTTAGGGTTATGGTTTGAGCTAGGGTTAGGGTTAGGGTTAGGGTTTGAGCTAGGGTTAGGGTTTGAGCTAGGGTTAGGGTTAGGGTTTGAGCTAGGGTTAGGGTTAGGGTTTGAGCTAGGGTTAGGGTTTTAGCTAGGGTTAGGGTTAGGGTTAGGGTTTGAGCTAGGGTTAGGGTTAGGGTTTGAGCTAGGGTTAGGGTTAGGGTTTGAGCTAGGGTTAGGGTTAGGGTTACGGTTTGAGCTAGGGTTAGGGTTAGGGTTTGAGCTAGGGTTAGGGTTATGGTTTGAGCTAGGGTTAGGGTTAGGGTTAGGGTTTGAGCTAGGGTTAGGGTTTGAGCTAGGGTTAGGGTTAGGGTTTGAGCTAGGGTTAGGGTTAGGGTTTGAGCTAGGGTTAGGGTTAGGGTTTGAGCTAGGGTTAGGGTTTGAGCTAGGGTTAGGGTTAGGGTTAGGGTTTGAGCTAGGGTTAGGGTTAGGGTTTGAGCTAGGGTTAGGGTTAGGGTTTGAGCTAGGGTTAGGGTTAGGGTTTGAGCTAGGGTTAGGGTCAAGGTTTGAGCTAGGGTTAGGGTTAGGGTTTGAGCTAGGGTTAGGGTTTGAGCTAGGGTTAGGGTTAGGGTTAGGGTTAGGGTTTGAGCTAGTGTTAGGGTTTGAGCTAGGGTTAGGGTTAGGGTTAGGGTTTGAGCTAGGGTTAGGGTTAGGGTTAGGGTTTGAGCTAGGGTTAGGGTTAGGGTTAGGGTTTGAGCTAGGGTTAGGGTTAGGGTTTGAGCTAGGGTTAGGGTTAGGGTTAGGGTTAGGGTTTGAGCTAGGGTTAGGGTTAGGGTTAGGGTTTGAGCTAGTGTTAGGGTTTGAGCTAGGGTTAGGGTTAGGGTTAGGGTTTGAGCTAGGGTTAGGGTTAGGGTTAGGGTTTGAGCTAGGGTTAGGGTTAGGGTTAGGGTTTGAGCTAGGGTTAGGGTTAGGGTTTGAGCTAGGGTTAGGGTTAGGGTTAGGGTTAGGGTTTGAGCTAGGGTTAGGGTTAGGGTTAGGGTTTGAGCTAGGGTTAGGGTTAGGGTTTGAGCTAGGGTTAGGGTTAGGGTTAGGGTTTGAGCTAGGGTTAGGGTTAGGGTTAGGGTTTGAGCTAGGGTTAGGGTTAGGGTTTGAGCTAGGGTTAGGGTTTTAGCTAGGGTTAGGGTTAGGGTTAGGGTTTGAGCTAGGGTTAGGGTTTGAGCTAGGGTTAGGGTTAGGGTTTGAGCTAGGGTTAGGGTTAGGGTTTGAGCTAGGGTTAGGGTTTTAGCTAGGGTTAGGGTTAGGGTTAGGGTTTGAGCTAGGGTTAGGGTTAGGGTTTGAGCTAGGGTTAGGGTTAGGGTTTGAGCTAGGGTTAGGGTTAGGGTTACGGTTTGAGCTAGGGTTAGGGTTAGGGTTTGAGCTAGGGTTAGGGTTATGGTTTGAGCTAGGGTTAGGGTTAGGGTTAGGGTTTGAGCTAGGGTTAGGGTTTGAGCTAGGGTTAGGGTTAGGGTTTGAGCTAGGGTTAGGGTTAGGGTTTGAGCTAGGGTTAGGGTTTTAGCTAGGGTTAGGGTTAGGGTTAGGGTTTGAGCTAGGGTTAGGGTTAGGGTTTGAGCTAGGGTTAGGGTTAGGGTTTGAGCTAGGGTTAGGGTTAGGGTTACGGTTTGAGCTAGGGTTAGGGTTAGGGTTTGAGCTAGGGTTAGGGTTATGGTTTGAGCTAGGGTTAGGGTTAGGGTTAGGGTTTGAGCTAGGGTTAGGGTTTGAGCTAGGGTTAGGGTTAGGGTTTGAGCTAGGGTTAGGGTTAGGGTTTGAGCTAGGGTTAGGGTTTGAGCTAGGGTTAGGGTTAGGGTTAGGGTTTGAGCTAGGGTTAGGGTTAGGGTTTGAGCTAGGGTTAGGGTTAGGGTTTGAGCTAGGGTTAGGGTTAGGGTTTGAGCTAGGGTTAGGGTCAAGGTTTGAGCTAGGGTTAGGGTTAGGGTTTGAGCTAGGGTTAGGGTTTGAGCTAGGGTTAGGGTTAGGGTTAGGGTTAGGGTTTGAGCTAGTGTTAGGGTTTGAGCTAGGGTTAGGGTTAGGGTTAGGGTTTGAGCTAGGGTTAGGGTTAGGGTTAGGGTTTGAGCTAGGGTTAGGGTTAGGGTTAGGGTTTGAGCTAGGGTTAGGGTTAGGGTTTGAGCTAGGGTTAGGGTTAGGGTTAGGGTTAGGGTTTGAGCTAGGGTTAGGGTTAGGGTTTGAGCTAGGGTTAGGGTTAGGGTTTGAGCTAGGGTTAGGGTTAGGGTTAGGGTTTGAGCTAGGGTTAGGGTTAGGGTTAGGGTTTGAGCTAGGGTTAGGGTTAGGGTTTGAGCTAGGGTTAGGGTTTTAGCTAGGGTTAGGGTTAGGGTTAGGGTTTGAGCTAGGGTTAGGGTTTGAGCTAGGGTTAGGGTTAGGGTTTGAGCTAGGGTTAGGGTTAGGGTTTGAGCTAGGGTTAGGGTTAGGGTTAGGGTTTGAGCTAGGGTTAGGGTTAGGGTTTGAGCTAGGGTTAGGGTTATGGTTTGAGCTAGGGTTAGGGTTAGGGTTAGGGTTTGAGCTAGGGTTAGGGTTTGAGCTAGGGTTAGGGTTAGGGTTTGAGCTAGGGTTAGGGTTAGGGTTTGAGCTAGGGTTAGGGTTAGGGTTTGAGCTAGGGTTATTGTCAAGGTTTGAGCTAGGGTTAGGGTTAGGGTTTGAGCTAGGGTTAGGGTTTGAGCTAGGGTTAGGGTTAGGGTTAGGGTTTGAGCTAGGGTTAGGGTTTGAGCTAGGGTTAGGGTTTGAGCTAGGGTTAGGGTTAGGGTTAGGGTTTGAGCTAGGGTTAGGGTTAGGGTTTGAGCTAGGGTTAGGGTTTGAGCTAGGGTTAGGGTTAGGGTTAGGGTTTGAGCTAGGGTTAGGGTTAGGGTTTGAGCTAGGGTTAGGGTTAGGGTTTGAGCTAGGGTTAGGGTTAGGGTTTGAGCTAGGGTTAGGGTTTGAGCTAGGGTTAGGGTTAGGGTTAGGGTTTGAGCTAGGGTTAGGGTTAGGGTTTGAGCTAGGGTTAGGGTTAGGGTTTGAGCTAGGGTTAGGGTTAGGGTTAGGGTTTGAGCTAGGGTTAGGGTTAGGGTTTGAGCTAGGGTTAGGGTTAGGGTTTGAGCTAGGGTTAGGGTTTGAGCTAGGGTTAGGGTTAGGGTTAGGGTTAGGGTTTGAGCTAGGGTTAGGGTTAGGGTTTGAGCTAGGGTTAGGGTTAGGGTTTGAGCTAGGGTTAGGGTTAGGGTTTGAGCTAAGGTTAGGGTTAGGGTTTGAGCTAGGTTTAGGGTTAGGGTTTGAGCTAGGGTTAGGGTTAGGGTTTGAGCTAGGGTTAGGGTTAGGGTTTGAGCTAGGGTTAGGGTTTGAGCTAGGGATAGAGTTAGGGTTTGAGCTAGGGTTAGGGTTTGAGCTAGAGTTACTGTTAGGGTTTGAGGTAGGGTTAGGTTTAGGGTTAGGGTTTGAGCTAGGGTTAGGGTTTGAGCTAGGGTTAGGGTTAGGGTTAGGGTTAGGGTTAGGGTTTGAGCTAGGGTTAGGGTTAGGGTTAGGGTTTGAGCTAGGGTTAGGGTTAGGGTTAGGGTTTGAGCTAGGGTTAGGGTTTGAGCTAGGGTTAGGGTTAGGGTTAGGGTTTGAGCTAGGGTTAGGGTTAGGGTTTGAGCTAGGGTTAGGGTCAAGGTTTGAGCTAGGGTTAGGGTTAGGGTTTGAGCTAGGGTTAGGGTTTGAGCTAGGGTTAGGGTTAGGGTTAGGGTTAGGGTTTGAGCTAGGGTTAGGGTTAGGGTTAGGGTTTGAGCTAGGGTTAGGGTTAGGGTTAGGGTTAGGGTTTGAGCTAGGGTTAGGGTTAGGGTTAGGGTTTGAGCTAGGGTTAGGGTTAGGGTTAGGGTTAGGGTTTGAGCTAGGGTTAGGGTTTGAGCTAGGGTTAGGGTTAGGGTTAGGGTTAGGGTTTGAGCTAGGGTTAGGGTTAGGGTTAGGGTTTGAGCTAGGGTTAGGGTTAGGGTTTGAGCTAGGGTTAGGGTTAGGGTTAGGGTTTGAGCTAGGGTTAGGGTTAGGGTTAGGGTTAGGGTTTGAGCTAGGGTTAGGGTTAGGGTTTGAGCGAGGGTTAGGGTTTGAGCTAGGGTTAGGGTTAGGGTTAAGGTTAGGGTTTGAGCTAGGGTTAGGGTTAGGGTTTGAGCTAGGGTTAGGGTTAGGGTTTGAGCTAGGGTTAGGGTTAGGGTTTGAGCTAGGGTTAGGGTTAGGGTTAGGGTTAGGGTTTGAGCTAGGGTTAGGGTTAGGGTTTGAGCTAGGGTTAGGGTTTGAGCTAGGGTTAGGGTTAGGGTTAGGGTTAGGGTTTGAGCTAGGGTTAGGGTTAGGGTTTGAGCTAGGGTTAGGGTTAGGGTTTGAGCTAGGGTTAGGGTTAGGGTTTGAGCTAAGGTTAGGGTTAGGGTTTGAGCTAGGGTTAGGGTTAGGGTTTGAGCTAGGGTTAGGGTTAGGGTTTGAGCTAGGGTTAGGTTTAGGGTTAGGGTTTGAGCTAGGATTAGGGTTTGAGCTAGGGTTAGGGTTAGGGTTAGGGTTTGAGCTAGGGTTTGAGCTAGGGTTAGGGTTTGAGCTAGGGTTAGGGTGAGGGTTTGAGCTAGGGTTAGGGTTTGAGCTAGGGTTAGGGTTAGGGTTAGGGTTTGAGCTAGGGTTAGGGTTAGGGTTAGGGTTTGAGCTAGGGTTAGGGTTAGGGTTTGAGCTAGGGTTAGGGTTAGGGTTTGAGCTAGGGTTAGGGTTAGGGTTTGAGCTAGGGTTAGGGTTAGGGTTTGAGCTAGGGTTAGGGTTAGGGTTTGAGCTAGGGTTAGGGTTTGAGCTAGGGTTAGGGTTAGGGTTAGGGTTAGGGTTTGAGCTAGTGTTAGGGTTTGAGCTAGGGTTAGGGTTAGGGTTAGGGTTTGAGCTAGGGTTAGGGTTAGGGTTAGGGTTTGAGCTAGGGTTAGGGTTAGGGTTTGAGCTAGGGTTAGGGTTAGGGTTAGGGTTAGGGTTTGAGCTAGGGTTAGGGTTAGGGTTTGAGCTAGGGTTAGGGTTAGGGTTTGAGCTAGGGTTAGGGTTAGGGTTAGGGTTTGAGCTAGGGTTAGGGTTAGGGTTAGGGTTTGAGCTAGGGTTAGGGTTAGGGTTTGAGCTAGGGTTAGGGTTTTAGCTAGGGTTAGGGTTAGGGTTAGGGTTTGAGCTAGGGTTAGGGTTAGGGTTTGAGCTAGGGTTAGGGTTAGGGTTTGAGCTAGGGTTAGGGTTAGGGTTACGGTTTGAGCTAGGGTTAGGGTTAGGGTTTGAGCTAGGGTTAGGGTTATGGTTTGAGCTAGGGTTAGGGTTAGGGTTAGGGTTTGAGCTAGGGTTAGGGTTTGAGCTAGGGTTAGGGTTAGGGTTTGAGCTAGGGTTAGGGTTAGGGTTTGAGCTAGGGTTAGGGTTAGGGTTTGAGCTAGGGTTAGGGTCAAGGTTTGAGCTAGGGTTAGGGTTAGGGTTTGAGCTAGGGTTAGGGTTTGAGCTAGGGTTAGGGTTAGGGTTAGGGTTTGAGCTAGGGTTAGGGTTTGAGCTAGGGTTAGGGTTAGGGTTAGGGTTTGAGCTAGGGTTAGGGTTTGAGCTAGGGTTAGGGTTTGAGCTAGGGTTAGGGTTAGGGTTAGGGTTTGAGCTAGGGTTAGGGTTAAGGTTTGAGCTAGGGTTAGGGTTTGAGCTAGGGTTAGGGTTAGGGTTAGGGTTAGGGTTAGGGTTTGAGCTAGGGTTAGGGTTAGGGTTTGAGCTAGGGTTAGGGTTAGGGTTTGAGCTAGGGTTAGGGTTAGGGTTAGGGTTTGAGCTAGGGTTAGGGTTAGGGTTAGGGTTTGAGCTAGGGTTAGGGTTAGGGTTTGAGCTAGGGTTAGGGTTTGAGCTAGGGTTAGGGTTAGGGTTAGGGTTAGGGTTTGAGCTAGGGTTAGGGTTAGGGTTTGAGCTAGGGTTAGGGTTAGGGTTAGGGTTTGAGCTAGGGTTAGGGTTAGGGTTTGAGCTAGGGTTAGGGTTTGAGCTAGGGTTAGGGTTAGGGTTAGGGTTAGGGTTTGAGCTACGGTTAGGGTTAGGGTTTGAGCTAGGGTTAGGGTTAGGGTTTGAGCTAGGGTTAGGGTTAGGGTTTGAGCTAAGGTTAGGGTTAGGGTTTGAGCTAGGTTTAGGGTTAGGGTTTGAGCTAGGTTTAGGGTCAAGGTTTGAGCTAGGGTTAGGGTTAGGGTTTGAGCTAGGGTTAGGGTTTGAGCTAGGGTTAGGGTCAAGGTTTGAGCTAGGGTTAGGGTTAGGGTTTGAGCTAGGGTTAGGGTTTGAGCTAGGGTTAGGGTTAGGGTTAGGGTTAGGGTTTGAGCTAGGGTTAGGGTTAGGGTTAGGGTTAGGGTTTGGGCTAGGGTTAGGGTTAGGGTTAGGGTTAGGGTTTGAGCTAGGGTTAGGGTTAGGGTTAGGGTTTGAGCTAGGGTTAGGGTTAGGGTTAGGGTTAGGGTTTGAGCTAGGGTTAGGGTTAGGGTTTGAGCTAGGGTTAGGGTTTGAGCTAGGGTTAGGGTTAGGGTTAAGGTTAGGGTTTGAGCTAGGGTTAGGGTTAGGGTTTGAGCTAGGGTTAGGGTTAGGGTTTGAGCTAGGGTTAGGGTTAGGGTTAGGGTTTGAGCTAGGGTTAGGGTTAGGGTTAGGGTTAGGGTTTGAGCTAGGGTTAGGGTTAGGGTTTGAGCTAGGGTTAGGGTTTGAGCTAGGGTTAGGGTTAGGTTTAGGGTTTGAGCTAGGGTTAGGGTTAGGGTTTGAGCTAGGGTTAGGGTTAGGGTTTGAGCTAGGGTTAGGGTTAGGGTTTGAGCTAAGGTTAGGGTTAGGGTTTGAGCTAGGGTTAGGGTTAGGGTTTGAGCTAGGGTTAGGGTTAGGGTTTGAGCTAGGGTTAGGGTTAGGGTTTGAGCTAGGGTTAGGGTTAGGGTTTGAGCTAGGGTTAGGGTTTGAGCTAGGGATAGAGTTAGGGTTTGAGCTAGGGTTAGGGTTTGAGCTAGGATTAGGGTTTGAGCTAGGGTTAGGGTTTGAGCTAGGGTTTGAGCTAGGGTTAGGGTTTGAGCTAGGGTTAGGGTGAGGGTTTGAGCTAGGGTTAGGGTTTGAGCTAGGGTTAGGGTTAGGGTTAGGGTTTGAGCTAGGGTTAGGGTTTGAGCTAGGGTTAGGGTTAGGGTTAGGGTTTGAGCTAGGGTTAGGGTTAGGGTTAGGGTTTGAGCTAGGGTTAGGGTTAGGGTTTGAGCTAGGGTTAGGGTTAGGGTTTGAGCTAGGGTTAGGGTTAGGGTTTGAGCTAGGGTTAGGGTTAGGGTTTGAGCTACGGTTAGGGTCAAGGTTTGAGCTAGGGTTAGGGTTAGGGTTTGAGCTAGGGTTAGGGTTTGAGCTAGGGTTAGGGTTAGGGTTAGGGTTAGGGTTTGAGCTAGTGTTAGGGTTTGAGCTAGGGTTAGGGTTAGGGTTAGGGTTTGAGCTAGGGTTAGGGTTAGGGTTAGGGTTAGGGTTAGGGTTTGAGCTAGGGTTAGGGTTAGGTTTAGGGTTTGAGCTAGGGTTAGGGTTAGGGTTTGAGCTAGGGTTAGGGTTAGGGTTTGAGCTAGGGTTAGGGTTTGAGCTAGGGTTAGGGTTAGGTTTAGGGTTTGAGCTAGGGTTAGGGTTAGGGTTTGAGCTAGGGTTAGGGTTAGGGTTTGAGCTAGGGTTAGGGTTTGAGCTAGGGTTAGGGTTAGGTTTAGGGTTTGAGCTAGGGTTAGGGTTAGGGTTTGAGCTAGGGTTAGGGTTAGGGTTTGAGCTAGGGTTAGGGTTAGGGTTTGAGCTAAGGTTAGGGTTAGGGTTTGAGCTAGGGTTAGGGTTAGGGTTTGAGCTAGGGTTAGGGTTAGGGTTTGAGCTAGGGTTAGGGTTAGGGTTTGAGCTAGGGTTAGGGTTAGGGTTTGAGCTAGGGTTAGGGTTTGAGCTAGGGATAGAGTTAGGGTTTGAGCTGGGGTTAGGGTTTGAGCTAGGATTAGGGTTTGAGCTAGGGTTAGGGTTTGAGCTAGGGTTTGAGCTAGGGTTAGGGTTTGAGCTAGGGTTAGGGTGAGGGTTTGAGCTAGGGTTAGGGTTTGAGCTAGGGTTAGGGTTAGGGTTAGGGTTTGAGCTAGGGTTAGGGTTTGAGCTAGGGTTAGGGTTAGGGTTAGGGTTTGAGCTAGGGTTAGGGTTAGGGTTAGGGTTTGAGCTAGGGTTAGGGTTAGGGTTTGAGCTAGGGTTAGGGTTAGGGTTTGAGCTAGGGTTAGGGTTAGGGTTTGAGCTAGGGTTAGGGTTAGGGTTTGAGCTACGGTTAGGGTCAAGGTTTGAGCTAGGGTTAGGGTTAGGGTTTGAGCTAGGGTTAGGGTTTGAGCTAGGGTTAGGGTTAGGGTTAGGGTTAGGGTTTGAGCTAGTGTTAGGGTTTGAGCTAGGGTTAGGGTTAGGGTTAGGGTTTGAGCTAGGGTTAGGGTTAGGGTTAGGGTTAGGGTTAGGGTTTGAGCTAGGGTTAGGGTTAGGGTTTGAGCTAGGGTTAGGGTTTGAGCTAGGGTTAGGGTTAGGGTTAGGGTTAGGGTTTGAGCTAGGGTTAGGGTTAGGGTTTGAGCTAGGGTTAGGGTTAGGGTTTGAGCTAGGGTTAGGGTTAGGGTTAGGGTTTGAGCTAGGGTTAGGGTTAGGGTTAGGGTTTGAGCTAGGGTTAGGGTTAGGGTTTGAGCTAGGGTTAGGGTTTTAGCTAGGGTTAGGGTTAGGGTTAGGGTTTGAGCTAGGGTTAGGGTTAGGGTTAGGGTTTGAGCTAGGGTTAGGGTTAGGGTTAGGGTTTGAGCTAGGGTTAGGGTTAGGGTTAGGGTTTGAGCTAGGGTTAGGGTTAGGGTTAGGGTTAGGGTTTGAGCTAGGGTTAGGGTTAGGGTTTGAGCTAGGGTTAGGGTTAGGGTTTGAGCTAGGGTTAGGGTTAGGGTTAGGGTTTGAGCTAGGGTTAGGGTTTGAGCTAGGGTTAGGGTTTGAGCTAGGGTTAGGGTTAGGGTTAGGTTTAGGGTTTGAGCTAGGGTTAGGGTTAGGGTTTGAGCTAGGGTTAGGGTTAGGGTTTGAGCTAGGGTTAGGGTTAGGGTTAGGGTTTGAGCTAGGGTTAGGGTTAGGGTTAGGGTTTGAGCTAGGGTTAGGGTTAGGGTTTGAGCTAGGGTTAGGGTTTTAGCTAGGGTTAGGGTTAGGGTTAGGGTTTGAGCTAGGGTTAGGGTTAGGGTTAGGGTTTGAGCTAGGGTTAGGGTTAGGGTTAGGGTTTGAGCTAGGGTTAGGGTTAGGGTTAGGGTTTGAGCTAGGGTTAGGGTTAGGGTTTGAGCTAGGGTTAGGGTTAGGGTTAGGGTTAGGGTTTGAGCTAGGGTTAGGGTTAGGGTTAGGGTTTGAGCTAGGGTTAGGGTTAGGGTTAGGGTTAGGGTTTGAGCTAGGGTTAGGGTTAGGGTTTGAGCTAGGGTTAGGGTTTGAGCTAGGGTTAGGGTTAGGGTTAGGGTTAGGGTTTGAGCTAGGGTTAGGGTTAGGGTTTGAGCTAGGGTTAGGGTTAGGGTTAGGGTTTGAGCTAGGGTTAGGGTTTTAGCTAGGGTTAGGGTTAGGGTTAGGGTTTGAGCTAGGGTTAGGGTTAGGGTTTGAGCTAGGGTTAGGGTTTGAGCTAGGGTTAGGGTTAGGGTTAGGGTTTGAGCTAGGGTTAGGGTTTGAGCTAGGGTTAGGGTTTGAGCTAGGGTTAGGGTTAGGGTTAGGGTTTGAGCTAGGGTTAGGGTTAAGGTTTGAGCTAGGGTTAGGGTTTGAGCTAGGGTTAGGGTTAGGGTTAGGGTTAGGGTTAGGGTTTGAGCTAGGGTTAGGGTTAGGGTTTGAGCTAGGGTTAGGGTTAGGGTTTGAGCTAGGGTTAGGGTTAGGGTTAGGGTTTGAGCTAGGGTTAGGGTTAGGGTTAGGGTTTGAGCTAGGGTTAGGGTTGGGGTTTGAGCTAGGGTTAGGGTTTGAGCTAGGGTTAGGGTTAGGGTTAGGGTTAGGGTTTGAGCTAGGGTTAGGGTTAGGGTTTGAGCTAGGGTTAGGGTTAGGGTTAGGGTTTGAGCTAGGGTTAGGGTTAGGGTTTGAGCTAGGGTTAGGGTTTGAGCTAGGGTTAGGGTTAGGGTTAGGGTTAGGGTTTGAGCTAGGGTTAGAGTTAGGGTTTGAGCTAGGGTTAGGGTTAGGGTTTGAGCTAGGGTTAGGGTTAGGGTTTGAGCTAAGGTTAGGGTTAGGGTTTGAGCTAGGTTTAGGGTTAGGGTTTGAGCTAGGTTTAGGGTCAAGGTTTGAGCTAGGGTTAGGGTTAGGGTTTGAGCTAGGGTTAGGGTTTGAGCTAGGGTTAGGGTCAAGGTTTGAGCTAGGGTTAGGGTTAGGGTTTGAGCTAGGGTTAGGGTTTGAGCTAGGGTTAGGGTTAGGGTTAGGGTTAGGGTTTGAGCTAGGGTTAGGGTTAGGGTTAGGGTTAGGGTTTGGGCTAGGGTTAGGGTTAGGGTTAGGGTTAGGGTTTGAGCTAGGGTTAGGGTTAGGGTTAGGGTTTGAGCTAGGGTTAGGGTTAGGGTTAGGGTTAGGGTTTGAGCTAGGGTTAGGGTTAGGGTTTGAGCTAGGGTTAGGGTTTGAGCTAGGGTTAGGGTTAGGGTTAAGGTTAGGGTTTGAGCTAGGGTTAGGGTTAGGGTTTGAGCTAGGGTTAGGGTTAGGGTTTGAGCTAGGGTTAGGGTTAGGGTTAGGGTTTGAGCTAGGGTTAGGGTTAGGGTTAGGGTTTGAGCTAGGGTTAGGGTTAGGGTTTGAGCTAGGGTTAGGGTTTGAGCTAGGGTTAGGGTTAGGGTTAGGGTTTGAGCTAGGGTTAGGGTTAGGGTTTGAGCTAGGGTTAGGGTTAGGGTTTGAGCTAGGGTTAGGGTTAGGGTTTGAGCTAAGGTTAGGGTTAGGGTTTGAGCTAGGGTTAGGGTTAGGGTTTGAGTTAGGGTTAGGGTTAGGGTTTGAGCTAGGGTTAGGGTTAGGGTTTGAGCTAGGGTTAGGGTTAGGGTTTGAGCTAGGGTTAGGGTTTGAGCTAGGGATAGAGTTAGGGTTTGAGCTAGGGTTAGGGTTTGAGCTAGGGTTAGGGTTAGGGTTTGAGGTAGGGTTAGGTTTAGGGTTAGGGTTTGAGCTAGGATTAGGGTTTGAGCTAGGGTTAGGGTTAGGGTTAGGGTTTGAGCTAGGGTTTGAGCTAGGGTTAGGGTTTGAGCTAGGGTTAGGGTGAGGGTTTGAGCTAGGGTTAGGGTTTGAGCTAGGGTTAGGGTTAGGGTTAGGGTTTGAGCTAGGGTTAGGGTTTGAGCTAGGGTTAGGGTTAGGGTTAGGGTTTGAGCTAGGGTTAGGGTTAGGGTTAGGGTTTGAGCTAGGGTTAGGGTTAGGGTTTGAGCTAGGGTTAGGGTTAGGGTTTGAGCTAGGGTTAGGGTTAGGGTTTGAGCTAGGGTTAGGGTTAGGGTTTGAGCTACGGTTAGGGTCAAGGTTTGAGCTAGGGTTAGGGTTAGGGTTTGAGCTAGGGTTAGGGTTTGAGCTAGGGTTAGGGTTAGGGTTAGGGTTAGGGTTTGAGCTAGTGTTAGGGTTTGAGCTAGGGTTAGGGTTAGGGTTAGGGTTTGAGCTAGGGTTAGGGTTAGGGTTAGGGTTAGGGTTAGGGTTTGAGCTAGGGTTAGGGTTAGGGTTTGAGCTAGGGTTAGGGTTTGAGCTAGGGTTAGGGTTAGGGTTAGGGTTAGGGTTTGAGCTAGGGTTAGGGTTAGGGTTAGGGTTTGAGCTAGGGTTAGGGTTAGGGTTTGAGCTAGGGTTAGGGTTTTAGCTAGGGTTAGGGTTAGGGTTAGGGTTTGAGCTAGGGTTAGGGTTAGGGTTAGGGTTTGAGCTAGGGTTAGGGTTAGGGTTAGGGTTTGAGCTAGGGTTAGGGTTAGGGTTTGAGCTAGGGTTAGGGTTAGGGTTAGGGTTAGGGTTTGAGCTAGGGTTAGGGTTAGGGTTTGAGCTAGGGTTAGGGTTAGGGTTTGAGCTAGGGTTAGGGTTAGGGTTAGGGTTTGAGCTAGGGTTAGGGTTTGAGCTAGGGTTAGGGTTTGAGCTAGGGTTAGGGTTAGGGTTAGGTTTAGGGTTTGAGCTAGGGTTAGGGTTAGGGTTTGAGCTAGGGTTAGGGTTAGGGTTTGAGCTAGGGTTAGGGTTAGGGTTAGGGTTTGAGCTAGGGTTAGGGTTAGGGTTAGGGTTTGAGCTAGGGTTAGGGTTAGGGTTTGAGCTAGGGTTAGGGTTTTAGCTAGGGTTAGGGTTAGGGTTAGGGTTTGAGCTAGGGTTAGGGTTAGGGTTAGGGTTTGAGCTAGGGTTAGGGTTAGGGTTAGGGTTTGAGCTAGGGTTAGGGTTAGGCTTAGGGTTTGAGCTAGGGTTAGGGTTAGGGTTTGAGCTAGGGTTAGGGTTAGGGTTAGGGTTAGGGTTTGAGCTAGGGTTAGGGTTAGGGTTTGAGCTAGGGTTAGGGTTAGGGTTTGAGCTAGGGTTAGGGTTAGGGTTAGGGTTTGAGCTAGGGTTAGGGTTAGGGTTTGAGCTAGGGTTAGGGTTATGGTTTGAGCTAGGGTTAGGGTTAGGGTTAGGGTTTGAGCTAGGGTTAGGGTTTGAGCTAGGGTTAGGGTTAGGGTTTGAGCTAGGGTTAGGGTTAGGGTTTGAGCTAGGGTTAGGGTTAGGGTTTGAGCTAGGGTTAGGGTCAAGGTTTGAGCTAGGGTTAGGGTTAGGGTTTGAGCTAGGGTTAGGGTTTGAGCTAGGGTTAGGGTTAGGGTTAGGGTTTGAGCTAGGGTTAGGGTTTGAGCTAGGGTTAGGGTTAGGGTTAGGGTTTGAGCTAGGGTTAGGGTTAGGGTTTGAGCTAGGGTTAGGGTTTGAGCTAGGGTTAGGGTTAGGGTTAGGGTTTGAGCTAGGGTTAGGGTTAGGGTTTGAGCTAGGGTTAGGGTTAGGGTTTGAGCTAGGGTTAGGGTTAGGGTTAGGGTTAGGGTTAGGGTTAGGGTTAGGGTTAGGGTTTGAGCTAGGGTTAGGGTTAGGGTTTGAGCTAGGGTTAGGGTTAGGGTTTGAGCTAGGGTTAGGGTTAGGGTTAGGGTTAGGGTTTGAGCTAGGGTTAGGGTTAGGGTTTGAGCTAGGGTTAGGGTTAGGGTTTGAGCTAGGGTTAGGGTTAGGGTTAGGGTTTGAGCTAGGGTTAGGGTTTGAGCTAGGGTTAGGGTTTGAGCTAGGGTTAGGGTTAGGGTTAGGTTTAGGGTTTGAGCTAGGGTTAGGGTTAGGGTTTGAGCTAGGGTTAGGGTTAGGGTTTGAGCTAGGGTTAGGGTTAGGGTTAGGGTTTGAGCTAGGGTTAGGGTTAGGGTTAGGGTTTGAGCTAGGGTTAGGGTTAGGGTTTGAGCTAGGGTTAGGGTTTTAGCTAGGGTTAGGGTTAGGGTTAGGGTTTGAGCTAGGGTTAGGGTTAGGGTTAGGGTTTGAGCTAGGGTTAGGGTTAGGGTTAGGGTTTGAGCTAGGGTTAGGGTTAGGCTTAGGGTTTGAGCTAGGGTTAGGGTTAGGGTTTGAGCTAGGGTTAGGGTTAGGGTTAGGGTTAGGGTTTGAGCTAGGGTTAGGGTTAGGGTTTGAGCTAGGGTTAGGGTTAGGGTTTGAGCTAGGGTTAGGGTTAGGGTTAGGGTTTGAGCTAGGGTTAGGGTTAGGGTTTGAGCTAGGGTTAGGGTTATGGTTTGAGCTAGGGTTAGGGTTAGGGTTAGGGTTTGAGCTAGGGTTAGGGTTTGAGCTAGGGTTAGGGTTAGGGTTTGAGCTAGGGTTAGGGTTAGGGTTTGAGCTAGGGTTAGGGTTAGGGTTTGAGCTAGGGTTAGGGTCAAGGTTTGAGCTAGGGTTAGGGTTAGGGTTTGAGCTAGGGTTAGGGTTTGAGCTAGGGTTAGGGTTAGGGTTAGGGTTTGAGCTAGGGTTAGGGTTTGAGCTAGGGTTAGGGTTAGGGTTAGGGTTTGAGCTAGGGTTAGGGTTAGGGTTTGAGCTAGGGTTAGGGTTTGAGCTAGGGTTAGGGTTAGGGTTAGGGTTTGAGCTAGGGTTAGGGTTAGGGTTTGAGCTAGGGTTAGGGTTAGGGTTTGAGCTAGGGTTAGGGTTAGGGTTAGGGTTAGGGTTAGGGTTAGGGTTAGGGTTTGAGCTAGGGTTAGGGTTAGGGTTTGAGCTAGGGTTAGGGTTAGGGTTTGAGCTAGGGTTAGGGTTTGAGCTAGGGTTAGGGTTAGGGTTAGGGTTAGGGTTTGAGCTAGGGTTAGGGTTAGGGTTTGAGCTAGGGTTAGGGTTAGGGTTAGGGTTTGAGCTAGGGTTAGGGTTAGGGTTTGAGCTAGGGTTAGGGTTTGAGCTAGGGTTAGGGTTAGGGTTAGGGTTAGGGTTAGGGTTTGAGCTAGGGTTAGGGTTAGGGTTTGAGCTAGGGTTAGGGTTAGGGTTTGAGCTAGGGTTAGGGTTAGGGTTTGAGCTAAGGTTAGGGTTAGGGTTTGAGCTAGGTTTAGGGTTAGGGTTTGAGCTAGGGTTAGGGTTAGGGTTTGAGCTAGGGTTAGGGTTTGAGCTAGGGATAGAGTTAGGGTTTGAGCTAGGGTTAGGGTTTGAGCTAGAGTTAGGGTTAGGGTTTGAGGTAGGGTTAGGTTTAGGGTTAGGGTTTGAGCTAGGGTTAGGGTTTGAGCTAGGGTTAGGGTTAGGGTTAGGGTTTGAGCTAGGGTTAGGGTTAGGGTTAGGGTTTGAGCTAGGGTTAGGGTTAGGGTTAGGGTTTGAGCTAGGGTTAGGGTTTGAGCTAGGGTTAGGGTTAGGGTTAGGGTTTGAGCTAGGGTTAGGGTTAGGGTTTGAGCTAGGGTTAGGGTCAAGGTTTGAGCTAGGGTTAGGGTTAGGGTTTGAGCTAGGGTTAGGGTTTGAGCTAGGGTTAGGGTTAGGGTTAGGGTTAGGGTTTGAGCTAGGGTTAGGGTTTGAGCTAGGGTTAGGGTTAGGGTTAGGGTTTGAGCTAGGGTTAGGGTTAGGGTTAGGGTTAGGGTTTGAGCTAGGGTTAGGGTTAGGGTTTGAGCTAGGGTTAGGTTTTGAGCTAGGGTTAGGGTTAGGGTTAAGGTTAGGGTTTGAGCTAGGGTTAGGGTTAGGGTTTGAGCTAGGGTTAGGGTTAGGGTTTGAGCTAGGGTTAGGGTTAGGGTTAGGGTTTGAGCTAGGGTTAGGGTTAGGGTTAGGGTTAGGGTTTGAGCTAGGGTTAGGGTTTGAGCTAGGGTTAGGGTTAGGGTTAGGGTTAGGGTTTGAGCTAGGGTTAGGGTTAGGGTTTGAGCTAGGGTTAGGGTTAGGGTTTGAGCTAGGGTTAGGGTTTTAGCTAGGGTTAGGGTTAGGGTTAGGGTTTGAGCTAGGGTTAGGGTTAGGGTTTGAGCTAGGGTTAGGGTTTGAGCTAGGGTTAGGGTTAGGGTTAGGGTTTGAGCTAGGGTTAGGGTTTGAGCTAGGGTTAGGGTTTGAGCTAGGGTTAGGGTTAGGGTTAGGGTTTGAGCTAGGGTTAGGGTTAGGGTTTGAGCTAGGGTTAGGGTTTGAGCTAGGGTTAGGGTTAGGGTTAGGGTTTGAGCTAGGGATAGGGTTAGGGTTAGGGTTTGAGCTAGGGTTAGGGTTTGAGCTAGGGTTAGGGTTAGGGTTAGGGTTTGAGCTAGGGTTAGGGTTAGGGTTTGAGCTAGGGTTAGGGTCAAGGTTTGAGCTAGGGTTAGGGTTAGGGTTTGAGCTAGGGTTAGGGTTTGAGCTAGGGTTAGGGTTAGGGTTTGAGCTAGGGTTAGGGTTTGAGCTAGGGTTAGGGTTAGGGTTAGGGTTAGGGTTTGAGCTAGGGTTAGGGTTAGGGTTTGAGCTAGGGTTAGGGTTAGGGTTAGGGTTTGAGCTAGGGTTAGGGTTAGGGTTAGGGTTTGAGCTAGGGTTAGGGTTTGAGCTAGGGTTAGGGTTAGGGTTAGGGTTAGGGTTTGAGCTAGGGTTAGGGTTAGGGTTTGAGCTAGGGTTAGGGTTAGGGTTTGAGCTAGGGTTAGGGTTTTAGCTAGGGTTAGGGTTAGGGTTAGGGTTTGAGCTAGGGTTAGGGTTAGGGTTAGGGTTTGAGCTAGGGTTAGGGTTTGAGCTAGGGTTAGGGTTTGAGCTAGGGTTAGGGTTAGGGTTAGGGTTTGAGCTAGGGTTAGGGTTAGGGTTTGAGCTAGGGTTAGGGTTATGGTTTGAGCTAGGGTTAGGGTTAGGGTTTGAGCTAGGGTTAGGGTTAGGGTTAGGGTTTGAGCTAGGGTTAGGGTTAGGGTTAGGGTTTGAGCTAGGGTTAGGGTTAGGGTTTGAGCTAGGGTTAGGGTTAGGGTTAGGGTTAGGGTTTGAGCTAGGGTTAGGGTTAGGGTTAGGGTTTGAGCTAGGGTTAGGGTTAGGGTTTGGGTTAGGGTTAGGGTTTGAGCTAGGGTTAGGGTTAGGGTTAGGGTTTGAGCTAGGGTTAGGGTTAGGGTTTGAGCTAGGGTTAGGGTTAGGGTTTGAGCTAGGGTTAGGGTTAGGGTTAGGGTTTGAGCTAGGGTTAGGGTTAGGGTTAGGGTTTGAGCTAGGGTTAGGGTTAGGGTTTGAGCTAGGGTTAGGGTTTTAGCTAGGGTTAGGGTTAGGGTTAGGGTTTGAGCTAGGGTTAGGGTTAGGGTTAGGGTTTGAGCTAGGGTTAGGGTTAGGGTTAGGGTTTGAGCTAGGGTTAGGGTTAGGGTTTGAGCTAGGGTTAGGGTTAGGGTTTGAGCTAGGGTTAGGGTTAGGGTTTGAGCTAGGGTTAGGGTTAGGGTTTGAGCTAGGGTTAGGTTTAGGGTTAGGGTTTGAGCTAGGGTTAGGGTTAGGGTTTGAGCTAGGGTTAGGGTTATGGTTTGAGCTAGGGTTAGGGTTAGGGTTAGGGTTTGAGCTAGGGTTAGGGTTATGGTTTGAGCTAGGGTTAGGGTTAGGGTTTGAGCTAGGGTTAGGGTTAGGGTTTGAGCTAGGGTTAGGGTTAGGGTTTGAGCTAGGGTTAGGGTCAAGGTTTGAGCTAGGGTTAGGGTTAGGGTTTGAGCTAGGGTTAGGGTTTGAGCTAGGGTTAGGGTTAGGGTTAGGGTTTGAGCTAGGGTTAGGGTTTGAGCTAGGGTTAGGGTTTGAGCTAGGGTTAGGGTTAGGGTTAGGGTTTGAGCTAGGGTTAGGGTTAGGGTTTGAGCTAGGGTTAGGGTTTGAGCTAGGGTTAGGGTTAGGGTTAGGGTTTGAGCTAGGGTTAGGGTTAGGGTTAGGGTTTGAGCTAGGGTTAGGGTTAGGGTTTGAGCTAGGGTTAGGGTTAGGGTTAGGGTTAGGGTTTGAGCTAGGGTTAGGGTTAGGGTTTGAGCTAGGGTTAGGGTTAGGGTTTGAGCTAGGGTTAGGTTTAGGGTTAGGGTTTGAGCTAGGGTTAGGGTTAGGGTTTGAGCTAGGGTTAGGGTTATGGTTTGAGCTAGGGTTAGGGTTAGGGTTAGGGTTTGAGCTAGGGTTAGGGTTATGGTTTGAGCTAGGGTTAGGGTTAGGGTTTGAGCTAGGGTTAGGGTTAGGGTTAGGGTTAGGGTTTGAGCTAGGGTTAGGGTTTGAGCTAGGGTTAGGGTTAGGGTTAGGGTTTGAGCTAGGGTTAGGGTTAGGGTTTGAGCTAGGGTTAGGGTTAGGGTTTGAGCTAGGGTTAGGGTTTTAGCTAGGGTTAGGGTTAGGGTTAGGGTTTGAGCTAGGGTTCGGGTTAGGGTTTGAGCTAGGGTTAGGGTTTGAGCTAGGGTTAGGGTTTGAGCTAGGGTTAGGGTTTGAGCTAGGGTTAGGGTTTGAGCTAGGGTTAGGGTTAGGGTTAGGGTTTGAGCTAGGGTTAGGGTTAGGGTTTGAGCTAGGGTTAGGGTTTGAGCTAGGGTTAGGGTTAGGGTTAGGGTTAGGGTTAGGGTTTGAGCTAGGGTTAGGGTTAGGGTTTGAGCTAGGGTCAGGGTTTGAGCTAGGGTTAGGGTTAGGGTTAGGGTTTGAGCTAGGGTTAGGGTTAGGGTTAGGGTTTGAGCTAGGGTTAGGGTTAGGGTTAGGGTTTGAGCTAGGGTTAGGGTTAGGGTTTGAGCTAGGGTTAGGGTTTGAGCTAGGGTTAGGGTTAGGGTTAGGGTTAGGGTTTGAGCTAGGGTTAGGGTTAGGGTTTGAGCTAGGGTTAGGGTTAGGGTTTGAGCTAGGGTTAGGGTTAGGGTTTGAGCTAAGGTTAGGGTTAGGGTTTGAGCTAGGGTTAGGGTTAGGGTTAGGGTTTGAGCTAGGGTTAGGGTTAGGGTTAGGGTTTGAGCTAGGGTTAGGGTTTGAGCTAGGGTTAGGGTTAGGGTTAGGGTTTGAGCTAGGGTTAGGGTTAGGGTTTGAGCTAGGGTTAGGGTCAAGGTTTGAGCTAGGGTTAGGGTTAGGGTTTGAGCTAGGGTTAGGGTTTGAGCTAGGGTTAGGGTTAGGGTTAGGGTTAGGGTTTGAGCTAGGGTTAGGGTTTGAGCTAGGGTTAGGGTTAGGGTTAGGGTTTGAGCTAGGGTTAGGGTTAGGGTTAGGGTTAGGGTTTGAGCTAGGGTTAGGGTTAGGGTTTGAGCTAGGGTTAGGTTTTGAGCTAGGGTTAGGGTTAGGGTTAAGGTTAGGGTTTGAGCTAGGGTTAGGGTTAGGGTTTGAGCTAGGGTTAGGGTTAGGGTTTGAGCTAGGGTTAGGGTTAGGGTTAGGGTTTGAGCTAGGGTTAGGGTTAGGGTTAGGGTTAGGGTTTGAGCTAGGGTTAGGGTTTGAGCTAGGGTTAGGGTTAGGGTTAGGGTTAGGGTTTGAGCTAGGGTTAGGGTTAGGGTTTGAGCTAGGGTTAGGGTTAGGGTTTGAGCTAGGGTTAGGGTTTTAGCTAGGGTTAGGGTTAGGGTTAGGGTTTGAGCTAGGGTTAGGGTTAGGGTTTGAGCTAGGGTTAGGGTTTGAGCTAGGGTTAGGGTTAGGGTTAGGGTTTGAGCTAGGGTTAGGGTTTGAGCTAGGGTTAGGGTTTGAGCTAGGGTTAGGGTTAGGGTTAGGGTTTGAGCTAGGGTTAGGGTTAGGGTTTGAGCTAGGGTTAGGGTTTGAGCTAGGGTTAGGGTTAGGGTTAGGGTTTGAGCTAGGGATAGGGTTAGGGTTAGGGTTTGAGCTAGGGTTAGGGTTTGAGCTAGGGTTAGGGTTAGGGTTAGGGTTTGAGCTAGGGTTAGGGTTAGGGTTTGAGCTAGGGTTAGGGTTTGAGCTAGGGTTAGGGTTAGGGTTTGAGCTAGGGTTAGGGTTTGAGCTAGGGTTAGGGTTAGGGTTAGGGTTAGGGTTTGAGCTAGGGTTAGGGTTAGGGTTTGAGCTAGGGTTAGGGTTAGGGTTAGGGTTTGAGCTAGGGTTAGGGTTAGGGTTAGGGTTAGGGTTTGAGCTAGGGTTAGGGTTTGAGCTAGGGTTAGGGTTAGGGTTAGGGTTAGGGTTTGAGCTAGGGTTAGGGTTAGGGTTTGAGCTAGGGTTAGGGTTAGGGTTTGAGCTAGGGTTAGGGTTTTAGCTAGGGTTAGGGTTAGGGTTAGGGTTTGAGCTAGGGTTAGGGTTAGGGTTAGGGTTTTAGCTAGGGTTAGGGTTAGGGTTATGGTTTGAGCTAGGGTTAGGGTTAGGGTTTGAGCTAGGGTTAGGGTTAGGGTTAGGGTTTGAGCTAGGGTTAGGGTTAGGGTTAGGGTTTGAGCTAGGGTTAGGGTTAGGGTTTGAGCTAGGGTTAGGGTTAGGGTTAGGGTTAGGGTTTGAGCTAGGGTTTGAGCTAGGGTTAGGGTTAGGGTTTGAGCTAGGGTTAGGGTTAGGGTTAGGGTTTGAGCTAGGGTTAGGGTTAGGGTTAGGGTTTGAGCTAGGGTTAGGGTTAGGGTTTGAGCTAGGGTTAGGGTTTTAGCTAGGGTTAGGGTTAGGGTTAGGGTTTGAGCTAGGGTTAGGGTTAGGGTTAGGGTTTGAGCTAGGGTTAGGGTTAGGGTTAGGGTTTGAGCTAGGGTTAGGGTTAGGGTTTGAGCTAGGGTTAGGGTTAGGGTTTGAGCTAGGGTTAGGGTTAGGGTTTGAGCTAGGGTTAGGGTTAGGGTTTGAGCTAGGGTTAGGTTTAGGGTTAGGGTTTGAGCTAGGGTTAGGGTTAGGGTTTGAGCTAGGGTTAGGGTTATGGTTTGAGCTAGGGTTAGGGTTAGGGTTAGGGTTTGAGCTAGGGTTAGGGTTATGGTTTGAGCTAGGGTTAGGGTTAGGGTTTGAGCTAGGGTTAGGGTTAGGGTTTGAGCTAGGGTTAGGGTTAGGGTTTGAGCTAGGGTTAGGGTCAAGGTTTGAGCTAGGGTTAGGGTTAGGGTTTGAGCTAGGGTTAGGGTTTGAGCTAGGGTTAGGGTTAGGGTTAGGGTTTGAGCTAGGGTTAGGGTTTGAGCTAGGGTTAGGGTTTGAGCTAGGGTTAGGGTTAGGGTTAGGGTTTGAGCTAGGGTTAGGGTTAGGGTTTGAGCTAGGGTTAGGGTTTGAGCTAGGGTTAGGGTTAGGGTTAGGGTTTGAGCTAGGGTTAGGGTTAGGGTTTGAGCTAGGGTTAGGGTTAGGGTTTGAGCTAGGGTTAGGGTCAAGGTTTGAGCTAGGGTTAGGGTTAGGGTTTGAGCTAGGGTTAGGGTTTGAGCTAGGGTTAGGGTTAGGGTTAGGGTTTGAGCTAGGGTTAGGGTTTGAGCTAGGGTTAGGGTTAGGGTTAGGGTTTGAGCTAGGGTTAGGGTTAGGGTTTGAGCTAGGGTTAGGGTTTGAGCTAGGGTTAGGGTTAGGGTTAGGGTTTGAGCTAGGGTTAGGGTTAGGGTTTGAGCTAGGGTTAGGGTTAGGGTTTGAGCTAGGGTTAGGGTTAGGGTTAGGGTTAGGGTTAGGGTTTGAGCTAGGGTTAGGGTTTGAGCTAGGGTTAGGGTTAGGGTTAGGGTTTGAGCTAGGGTTAGGGTTAGGGTTTGAGCTAGGCTTAGGGTTTGAGCTAGGGTTAGGGTTAGGGTTAGGGTTAGGGTTAGGGTTAGGGTTTGAGCTAGGGTTAGGGTTTGAGCTAGGGTTAGGGTTAGGGTTAGGGTTTGAGCTAGGGTTAGGGTTTGAGCTAGGGTTAGGGTTAGGGTTTGAGCTAGGGTTAGGGTTAGGGTTAGGGTTTGAGCTAGGGTTAGGGTTAGGGTTTGAGCTAGGGTTAGGGTTTGAGCTAGGGTTAGGGTTAGGGTTAGGGTTAGGGTTAGGGTTTGAGCTAGGGTTAGGGTTAGGGTTTGAGCTAGGGTTAGGGTTAGGGTTTGAGCTAGGGTTAGGGTTAGGGTTAGGGTTTGAGCTAGGGTTAGGGTTAGGGTTTGAGCTAGGGTTAGGGTCAAGGTTTGAGCTAGGGTTAGGGTTTGAGCTAGGGTTAGGGTTAGGGTTTGAGCTAGGGTTAGGGTTTGAGCTAGGGTTAGGGTTAGGGTTAGGGTTAGGGTTTGAGCTAGGGTTAGGGTTAGGGTTTGAGCTAGGGTTAGGGTTAGGGTTAGGGTTTGAGCTAGGGTTAGGGTTAGGGTTAGGGTTAGGGTTTGAGCTAGGGTTAGGGTTTGAGCTAGGGTTAGGGTTAGGGTTAGGGTTAGGGTTTGAGCTAGGGTTAGGGTTAGGGTTTGAGCTAGGGTTAGGGTTAGGGTTTGAGCTAGGGTTAGGGTTTTAGCTAGGGTTAGGGTTAGGGTTAGGGTTTGAGCTAGGGTTAGGGTTAGGGTTAGGGTTTTAGCTAGGGTTAGGGTTAGGGTTATGGTTTGAGCTAGGGTTAGGGTTAGGGTTTGAGCTAGGGTTAGGGTTAGGGTTAGGGTTTGAGCTAGGGTTAGGGTTAGGGTTAGGGTTTGAGCTAGGGTTAGGGTTAGGGTTTGAGCTAGGGTTAGGGTTAGGGTTAGGGTTAGGGTTTGAGCTAGGGTTTGAGCTAGGGTTAGGGTTAGGGTTTGAGCTAGGGTTAGGGTTAGGGTTAGGGTTTGAGCTAGGGTTAGGGTTAGGGTTAGGGTTTGAGCTAGGGTTAGGGTTAGGGTTTGAGCTAAGGTTAGGGTTTTAGCTAGGGTTAGGGTTAGGGTTAGGGTTTGAGCTAGGGTTAGGGTTAGGGTTAGGGTTTGAGCTAGGGTTAGGGTTAGGGTTAGGGTTTGAGCTAGGGTTAGGGTTAGGGTTTGAGCTAGGGTTAGGGTTAGGGTTTGAGCTAGGGTTAGGGTTAGGGTTTGAGCTAGGGTTAGGGTTAGGGTTTGAGCTAGGGTTAGGTTTAGGGTTAGGGTTTGAGCTAGGGTTAGGGTTAGGGTTTGAGCTAGGGTTAGGGTTATGGTTTGAGCTAGGGTTAGGGTTAGGGTTTGAGCTAGGGTTAGGGTTAGGGTTTGAGCTAGGGTTAGGGTTAGGGTTTGAGCTAGGGTTAGGGTCAAGGTTTGAGCTAGGGTTAGGGTTAGGGTTAGGGTTTGAGCTAGGGTTAGGGTTTGAGCTAGGGTTAGGGTTAGGGTTAGGGTTTGAGCTAGGGTTAGGGTTAGGGTTTGAGCTAGGGTTAGGGTTTGAGCTAGGGTTAGGGTTAGGGTTAGGGTTTGAGCTAGGGTTAGGGTTAGGGTTAGGGTTTGAGCTAGGGTTAGGGTTAGGGTTAGGGTTTGAGCTAGGGTTAGGGTTAGGGTTTGAGCTAGGGTTAGGGTTTGAGCTAGGGTTAGGGTTAGGGTTAGGGTTAGGGTTTGAGCTAGGGTTAGGGTTAGGGTTTGAGCTAGGGTTAGGGTTAGGGTTTGAGCTAGGGTTAGGGTTAGGGTTTGAGCTAAGGTTAGGGTTAGGGTTTGAGCTAGGTTAGGGTTAGGGTTAGGGTTAGGGTTTGAGCTAGGGTTAGGGTTAGGGTTAGGGTTTGAGCTAGGGTTAGGGTTAGGATTAGGGTTTGAGCTAGGGTTAGGGTTAGGGTTTGAGCTAGGGTTAGGGTTAGGGTTTGAGCTAGGGTTAGGGTTTGAGCTAGGGTTAGGGTTAGGGTTAGGGTGAGGGTTTGAGCTAGGTTTAGGGTTAGGGTTTGACCTAGGGTTAGGGTTAGGGTTTGAGCTAGGGTTAGGGTTAGGGTTTGAGCTAGGGTTAGGGTTTGAGCTAGGGATAGAGTTAGGGTTTGAGCTAGGGTTAGGGTTTGAGCTAGAGTTAGGGTTAGGGTTTGAGGTAGGGTTAGGTTTAGGGTTAGGGTTTGAGCTAGGGTTAGGCTTTGAGCTAGGGTTAGGGTTAGGGTTAGGGTTTGAGCTAGGGTTAGGGTTAGGGTTAGGGTTTGAGCTACGGTTAGGGTTAGGGTTAGGGTTTGAGCTAGGGTTAGGGTTTGAGCTAGGGTTAGGGTTAGGGTTAGGGTTTGAGCTAGGGTTAGGGTTAGGGTTTGAGCTAGGGTTAGGGTCAAGGTTTGAGCTAGGGTTAGGGTTAGGGTTTGAGCTAGGGTTAGGGTTAGGGTTAGGGTTAGGGTTTGAGCTAGGGTTAGGGTTTGAGCTAGGGTTAGGGTTAGGGTTAGGGTTAGGGTTAGGGTTTGAGCTAGGGTTAGGGTTAGGGTTTGAGCTAGGGTTAGGGTTAGGGTTTGAGCTAGGGTTAGGGTTTTAGCTAGGGTTAGGGTTAGGGTTAGGGTTTGAGCTAGGGTTAGGGTTAGGGTTTGAGCTAGGGTTAGGGTTTGAGCTAGGGTTAGGGTTAGGGTTAGGGTTTGAGCTAGGGTTAGGGTTTGAGCTAGGGTTAGGGTTTGAGCTAGGGTTAGGGTTAGGGTTAGGGTTTGAGCTAGGGTTAGGGTTAGGGTTTGAGCTAGGCTTAGGGTTTGAGCTAGGGTTAGGGTTAGGGTTAGGGTTAGGGTTAGGGTTAGGGTTTGAGCTAGGGTTAGGGTTTGAGCTAGGGTTAGGGTTTGAGCTAGGGTTAGGGTTAGGGTTAGGGTTTGAGCTAGGGTTAGGGTTAGGGTTAGGGTTAGGGTTTGAGCTAGGGTTAGGGTTAGGGTTAGGGTTTGAGCTAGGGTTAGGGTTAGGGTTTGAGCTAGGGTTAGGGTTTGAGCTAGGGTTAGGGTTAGGGTTAGGGTTAGGGTTTGAGCTAGGGTTAGGGTTAGGGTTTGAGCTAGGGTTAGGGTTAGGGTTTGAGCTAGGTTTAGGGTTAGGGTTTGAGCTAGGGTTAGGGTTAGGGTTTGAGCTAGGGTTAGGGTTAGGGTTTGAGCTAGGGTTAGGGTTTGAGCTAGGGATAGAGTTAGGGTTTGAGCTAGGGTTAGGGTTTGAGCTAGAGTTAGGGTTAGGGTTTGAGGTAGGGTTAGGTTTAGGGTTAGGGTTTGAGCTAGGGTTAGGGTTTGAGCTAGGGTTAGGGTTAGGGTTAGGGTTTGAGCTATGGTTAGGGTTAGGGTTAGGGTTAGGGTTTGAGCTAGGGTTAGGGTTAGGGTTAGGGTTTGAGCTAGGGTTAGGGTCAAGGTTTGAGCTAGGGTTAGGGTTAGGGTTTGAGCTAGGGTTAGGGTTTGAGCTAGGGTTAGGGTTAGGGTTAGGGTTAGGGTTTGAGCTAGGGTTAGGGTTAGGGTTAGGGTTTGAGCTAGGGTTAGGGTTAGGGTTAGGGTTAGGGTTTGAGCTAGGGTTAGGGTTAGGGTTAGGGTTTGAGCTAGGGTTAGGGTTAGGGTTAGGGTTAGGGTTTGAGCTAGGGTTAGGGTTAGGGTTTGAGCTAGGGTTAGGGTTAGGGTTTGAGCTAGGGTTAGGGTTAGGGTTAGGGTTTGAGCTAGGGTTAGGGTTAGGGTTTGAGCTAGGGTTAGGGTTATGGTTTGAGCTAGGGTTAGGGTTAGGGTTAGGGTTTGAGCTAGGGTTAGGGTTTGAGCTAGGGTTAGGGTTAGGGTTTGAGCTAGGGTTAGGGTTAGGGTTTGAGCTAGGGTTAGGGTTAGGGTTTGAGCTAGGGTTAGGGTTTGAGCTAGGGTTAGGGTTAGGGTTAGGGTTAGGGTTAGGGTTTGAGCTAGGGTTAGGGTTAGGTTTTGAGCTAGGGTTAGGGTTAGGGTTTGAGCTAGGGTTAGGGTTAGGGTTAGGGTTTGAGCTAGGGTTAGGGTTAGGGTTTGAGCTAGGGTTAGGGTTAGGGTTTGAGCTAGGGTTAGGGTTTGAGCTAGGGTTAGGGTTAGGGTTAGGGTTTGAGCTAGGGTTAGGGTTAGGGTTTGAGCTAGGGTTAGGGTTAGGGTTTGAGCTAGGGTTAGGGTTAGGGTTTGAGCTAAGGTTAGGGTTAGGGTTTGAGCTAGGTTTAGGGTTAGGGTTTGAGCTAGGGTTAGGGTTAGGGTTTGAGCTAGGGTTAGGGTTAGGGTTTGAGCTAGGGTTAGGGTTTGAGCTAGGGTTAGAGTTAGGGTTTGAGCTAGGGTTAGGGTTTGAGCTAGAGTTAGGGTTAGGGTTTGAGGTAGGGTTAGGTTTAGGGTTAGGGTTTGAGCTAGGGTTAGGGTTTGAGCTAGGGTTAGGGTTAGGGTTAGGGTTTGAGCTAGGGTTAGGGTTAGGGTTAGGGTTTGAGCTAGGGTTAGGGTTAGGGTTAGGGTTTGAGCTAGGGTTAGGGTTTGAGCTAGGGTTAGGGTTAGGGTTAGGGTTTGAGCTAGGGTTAGGGTTAGGGTTTGAGCTAGGGTTAGGGTCAAGGTTTGAGCTAGGGTTAGGGTTAGGGTTTGAGCTAGGGTTAGGGTTTGAGCTAGGGTTAGGGTTAGGGTTAGGGTTAGGGTTTGAGCTAGGGTTAGGGTTTGAGCTAGGGTTAGGGTTAGGGTTAGGGTTTGAGCTAGGGTTAGGGTTAGGGTTAGGGTTAGGGTTTGAGCTAGGGTTAGGGTTAGGGTTAGGGTTAGGGTTTGAGCTAGGGTTAGGGTTTGAGCTAGGGTTAGGGTTAGGGTTAGGGTTAGGGTTTGAGCTAGGGTTAGGGTTAGGGTTTGAGCTAGGGTTAGGGTTAGGGTTTGAGCTAGGGTTAGGGTTTGAGCTAGGGATAGAGTTAGGGTTTGAGCTAGGGTTAGGGTTTGAGCTAGAGTTAGGGTTAGGGTTTGAGGTAGGGTTAGGTTTAGGGTTAGGGTTTGAGCTAGGGTTAGGGTTTGAGCTAGGGTTAGGGTTAGGGTTAGGGTTTGAGCTAGGGTTAGGGTTAGGGTTAGGGTTTGAGCTAGGGTTAGGGTTAGGGTTAGGGTTTGAGCTAGGGTTAGGGTTTGAGCTAGGGTTAGGGTTAGGGTTAGGGTTTGAGCTAGGGTTAGGGTTAGGGTTTGAGCTAGGGTTAGGGTCAAGGTTTGAGCTAGGGTTAGGGTTAGGGTTTGAGTTAGGGTTAGGGTTTGAGCTAGGGTTAGGGTTAGGGTTAGGGTTTGAGCTAGGGTTAGGGTTAGGGTTTGAGCTAGGGTTAGGGTTAGGGTTTGAGCTAGGGTTAGGGTTAGGGTTAGGGTTTGAGCTAGGGTTAGGGTTAGGGTTAGGGTTAGGGTTTGAGCTAGGGTTAGGGTTTGAGCTAGGGTTAGGGTTAGGGTTAGGGTTAGGGTTTGAGCTAGGGTTAGGGTTAGGGTTTGAGCTAGGGTTAGGGTTAGGGTTTGAGTTAGGGTTAGGGTTTTAGCTAGGGTTAGGGTTAGGGTTAGGGTTTGAGCTAGGGTTAGGGTTAGGGTTTGAGCTAGGGTTAGGGTTTGAGCTAGGGTTAGGGTTAGGGTTTGAGCTAGGGTTAGGGTTTGAGCTAGGGATAGAGTTAGGGTTTGAGCTAGGGTTAGGGTTAGGGTTAGGGTTTGAGCTAGGGTTAGGGTTAGGGTTTGAGCTAGGGTTAGGGTTAGGGTTTGAGCTAGGGTTAGGGTTAGGGTTAGGGTTTGAGCTAGGGTTAGGGTTAGGGTTTGAGCTAGGGTTAGGGTTAGGGTTTGAGCTAGGGTTAGGGTTTGAGCTAGGGTTAGGGTTAGGGTTAGGGTTAGGGTTTGAGCTAGGGTTAGGGTTAGGGTTTGAGCTAGGGTTAGGGTTAGGGTTTGAGCTAGGGTTAGGGTTAGGGTTTGAGCTAGGGTTAGGGTTAGGGTTTGAGCTAGGGTTAGGGTTTGAGCTAGGGTTAGGGTTAGGGTTAGGGTTAGGGTTAGGGTTTGAGCTAGGGTTAGGGTTAGGGTTTGAGCTAGGGTTAGGGTTAGGGTTTGAGCTAGGGTTAGGGTTAGGGTTTGAGCTAGGGTTAGGGTTAGGGTTTGAGCTAGGGTTAGGTTTAGGGTTAGGGTTTGAGCTAGGGTTAGGGTTAGGGTTTGAGCTAGGGTTAGGGTTATGGTTTGAGCTAGGGTTAGGGTTAGGGTTTGAGCTAGGGTTAGGGTTAGGGTTTGAGCTAGGGTTAGGGTTAGGGTTTGAGCTAGGGTTAGGGTCAAGGTTTGAGCTAGGGTTAGGGTTAGGGTTTGAGCTAGGGTTAGGGTTTGAGCTAGGGTTAGGGTTAGGGTTAGGGTTTGAGCTAGGGTTAGGGTTAGGGTTTGAGCTAGGGTTAGGGTTTGAGCTAGGGTTAGGGTTAGGGTTAGGGTTTGAGCTAGGGTTAGGGTTAGGGTTAGGGTTAGGGTTTGAGCTAGGGTTAGGGTTAGGGTTAGGGTTTGAGCTAGGGTTAGGGTTAGGGTTTGAGCTAGGGTTAGGGTTTGAGCTAGGGTTAGGGTTAGGGTTAGGGTTAGGGTTTGAGCTAGGGTTAGGGTTAGGGTTTGAGCTAGGGTTAGGGTTAGGGTTTGAGCTAGGGTTAGGGTTAGGGTTTGAGCTAAGGTTAGGGTTAGGGTTTGAGCTAGGTTAGGGTTAGGGTTAGGGTTAGGGTTTGAGCTAGGGTTAGGGTTAGGGTTTGAGCTAGGGTTAGGGTTAGGGTTTGAGTTAGGGTTAGGGTTTTAGCTAGGGTTAGGGTTAGGGTTAGGGTTTGAGCTAGGGTTAGGGTTAGGGTTTGAGCTAGGGTTAGGGTTTGAGCTAGGGTTAGGGTTAGGGTTAGGGTTTGAGCTAGGGTTAGGGTTAGGATTAGGGTTTGAGCTAGGGTTAGGGTTAGGGTTTGAGCTAGGGTTAGGGTTTGAGCTAGGGTTAGGGTTTGAGCTAGGGTTAGGGTTAGGATTAGGGTTTGAGCTAGGGTTAGGGTTAGGGTTTGAGCTAGGGTTAGGGTTTGAGCTAGGGTTAGGGTTAGGGTTAGGGTTTGAGCTAGGGTTAGGGTTAGGGTTAGGGTGAGGGTTTGAGCTAGGTTTAGGGTTAGGATTTGACCTAGGGTTAGGGTTAGGGTTTGAGCTAGGGTTAGGGTTAGGGTTTGAGCTAGGGTTAGGGTTTGAGCTAGGGATAGAGTTAGGGTTTGAGCTAGGGTTAGGGTTTGAGCTAGAGTTAGGGTTAGGGTTTGAGGTAGGGTTAGGTTTAGGGTTAGGGTTTGAGCTAGGGTTAGGCTTTGAGCTAGGGTTAGGGTTAGGGTTAGGGTTTGAGCTAGGGTTAGGGTTAGGGTTAGGGTTTGAGCTACGGTTAGGGTTAGGGTTAGGGTTTGAGCTAGGGTTAGGGTTTGAGCTAGGGTTAGGGTTAGGGTTAGGGTTTGAGCTAGGGTTAGGGTTAGGGTTTGAGCTAGGGTTAGGGTCAAGGTTTGAGCTAGGGTTAGGGTTAGGGTTTGAGCTAGGGTTAGGGTTAGGGTTAGGGTTAGGGTTTGAGCTAGGGTTAGGGTTTGAGCTAGGGTTAGGGTTAGGGTTAGGGTTAGGGTTAGGGTTTGAGCTAGGGTTAGGGTTAGGGTTTGAGCTAGGGTTAGGGTTAGGGTTTGAGCTAGGGTTAGGGTTTTAGCTAGGGTTAGGGTTAGGGTTAGGGTTTGAGCTAGGGTTAGGGTTAGGGTTTGAGCTAGGGTTAGGGTTTGAGCTAGGGTTAGGGTTAGGGTTAGGGTTTGAGCTAGGGTTAGGGTTTGAGCTAGGGTTAGGGTTTGAGCTAGGGTTAGGGTTAGGGTTAGGGTTTGAGCTAGGGTTAGGGTTAGGGTTTGAGCTAGGCTTAGGGTTTGAGCTAGGGTTAGGGTTAGGGTTAGGGTTAGGGTTAGGGTTAGGGTTTGAGCTAGGGTTAGGGTTTGAGCTAGGGTTAGGGTTTGAGCTAGGGTTAGGGTTAGGGTTAGGGTTTGAGCTAGGGTTAGGGTTAGGGTTAGGGTTAGGGTTTGAGCTAGGGTTAGGGTTAGGGTTAGGGTTTGAGCTAGGGTTAGGGTTAGGGTTTGAGCTAGGGTTAGGGTTTGAGCTAGGGTTAGGGTTAGGGTTAGGGTTAGGGTTTGAGCTAGGGTTAGGGTTAGGGTTTGAGCTAGGGTTAGGGTTAGGGTTTGAGCTAGGTTTAGGGTTAGGGTTTGAGCTAGGGTTAGGGTTAGGGTTTGAGCTAGGGTTAGGGTTAGGGTTTGAGCTAGGGTTAGGGTTTGAGCTAGGGATAGAGTTAGGGTTTGAGCTAGGGTTAGGGTTTGAGCTAGAGTTAGGGTTAGGGTTTGAGGTAGGGTTAGGTTTAGGGTTAGGGTTTGAGCTAGGGTTAGGGTTTGAGCTAGGGTTAGGGTTAGGGTTAGGGTTTGAGCTATGGTTAGGGTTAGGGTTAGGGTTAGGGTTTGAGCTAGGGTTAGGGTTAGGGTTAGGGTTTGAGCTAGGGTTAGGGTTAGGGTTTGAGCTAGGGTTAGGGTCAAGGTTTGAGCTAGGGTTAGGGTTAGGGTTTGAGCTAGGGTTAGGGTTTGAGCTAGGGTTAGGGTTAGGGTTAGGGTTAGGGTTTGAGCTAGGGTTAGGGTTAGGGTTAGGGTTTGAGCTAGGGTTAGGGTTAGGGTTAGGGTTAGGGTTTGAGCTAGGGTTAGGGTTAGGGTTAGGGTTTGAGCTAGGGTTAGGGTTAGGGTTAGGGTTAGGGTTTGAGCTAGGGTTAGGGTTAGGGTTTGAGCTAGGGTTAGGGTTAGGGTTTGAGCTAGGGTTAGGGTTAGGGTTAGGGTTTGAGCTAGGGTTAGGGTTAGGGTTTGAGCTAGGGTTAGGGTTATGGTTTGAGCTAGGGTTAGGGTTAGGGTTAGGGTTTGAGCTAGGGTTAGGGTTTGAGCTAGGGTTAGGGTTAGGGTTTGAGCTAGGGTTAGGGTTAGGGTTTGAGCTAGGGTTAGGGTTAGGGTTTGAGCTAGGGTTAGGGTTTGAGCTAGGGTTAGGGTTAGGGTTAGGGTTTGAGCTAGGGTTAGGGTTAGGTTTTGAGCTAGGGTTAGGGTTAGGGTTTGAGCTAGGGTTAGGGTTAGGGTTAGGGTTTGAGCTAGGGTTAGGGTTAGGGTTTGAGCTAGGGTTAGGGTTAGGGTTTGAGCTAGGGTTAGGGTTTGAGCTAGGGTTAGGGTTAGGGTTAGGGTTTGAGCTAGGGTTAGGGTTAGGGTTTGAGCTAGGGTTAGGGTTAGGGTTTGAGCTAGGGTTAGGGTTAGGGTTTGAGCTAAGGTTAGGGTTAGGGTTTGAGCTAGGTTTAGGGTTAGGGTTTGAGCTAGGGTTAGGGTTAGGGTTTGAGCTAGGGTTAGGGTTAGGGTTTGAGCTAGGGTTAGGGTTTGAGCTAGGGATAGAGTTAGGGTTTGAGCTAGGGTTAGGGTTTGAGCTAGAGTTAGGGTTAGGGTTTGAGGTAGGGTTAGGTTTAGGGTTAGGGTTTGAGCTAGGGTTAGGGTTTGAGCTAGGGTTAGGGTTAGGGTTAGGGTTTGAGCTAGGGTTAGGGTTAGGGTTAGGGTTTGAGCTAGGGTTAGGGTTAGGGTTAGGGTTTGAGCTAGGGTTAGGGTTTGAGCTAGGGTTAGGGTTAGGGTTAGGGTTTGAGCTAGGGTTAGGGTTAGGGTTTGAGCTAGGGTTAGGGTCAAGGTTTGAGCTAGGGTTAGGGTTAGGGTTTGAGCTAGGGTTAGGGTTTGAGCTAGGGTTAGGGTTAGGGTTAGGGTTAGGGTTTGAGCTAGGGTTAGGGTTTGAGCTAGGGTTAGGGTTAGGGTTAGGGTTTGAGCTAGGGTTAGGGTTAGGGTTAGGGTTAGGGTTTGAGCTAGGGTTAGGGTTAGGGTTAGGGTTAGGGTTTGAGCTAGGGTTAGGGTTTGAGCTAGGGTTAGGGTTAGGGTTAGGGTTAGGGTTTGAGCTAGGGTTAGGGTTAGGGTTTGAGCTAGGGTTAGGGTTAGGGTTTGAGCTAGGGTTAGGGTTTGAGCTAGGGATAGAGTTAGGGTTTGAGCTAGGGTTAGGGTTTGAGCTAGAGTTAGGGTTAGGGTTTGAGGTACGGTTAGGGTTAGGGTTAGGGTTAGGGTTTGAGCTAGGGTTAGGGTTAGGGTTAGGGTTTGAGCTAGGGTTAGGGTTAGGGTTTGAGCTAGGGTTAGGGTTTGAGCTAGGGTTAGGGTTAGGGTTAGGGTTTGAGCTAGGGTTAGGGTTAGGGTTTGAGCTAGGGTTAGGGTTAGGGTTTGAGCTAGGTTTAGGGTTAGGGTTTGAGCTAGGGTTAGGGTTAGGGTTTGAGCTAGGGTTAGGGTTAGGGTTTGAGCTAGGGTTAGGGTTTGAGCTAGGGATAGAGTTAGGGTTTGAGCTAGGGTTAGGGTTTGAGCTAGAGTTAGGGTTAGGGTTTGAGGTAGGGTTAGGTTTAGGGTTAGGGTTTGAGCTAGGGTTAGGGTTTGAGCTAGGGTTAGGGTTAGGGTTAGGGTTTGAGCTATGGTTAGGGTTAGGGTTAGGGTTAGGGTTTGAGCTAGGGTTAGGGTTAGGGTTAGGGTTTGAGCTAGGGTTAGGGTTAGGGTTTGAGCTAGGGTTAGGGTCAAGGTTTGAGCTAGGGTTAGGGTTAGGGTTTGAGCTAGGGTTAGGGTTTGAGCTAGGGTTAGGGTTAGGGTTAGGGTTAGGGTTTGAGCTAGGGTTAGGGTTAGGGTTAGGGTTTGAGCTAGGGTTAGGGTTAGGGTTAGGGTTAGGGTTTGAGCTAGGGTTAGGGTTAGGGTTAGGGTTTGAGCTAGGGTTAGGGTTAGGGTTAGGGTTAGGGTTTGAGCTAGGGTTAGGGTTAGGGTTTGAGCTAGGGTTAGGGTTAGGGTTTGAGCTAGGGTTAGGGTTAGGTGTTTGACTAGGATAAGGGTTTGAGCTAGGGTTAGGGTTAGGGTTTGAGCTAGGGTTAGGGTTATGGTTTGAGCTAGGGTTAGGGTTAGGGTTAGGGTTTGAGCTAGGGTTAGGGTTTGAGCTAGGGTTAGGGTTAGGGTTTGAGCTAGGGTTAGGGTTAGGGTTTGAGCTAGGGGACTGTATCTCTTAGGGGTTAGGGTTTGAGCTAGGGTTAGGGTTTGAGCTAGGGTTAGGGTTAGGGTTAGGGTTAGGGTTAGGGTTTGAGCTAGGGTTAGGGTTAGGGTTTGAGCTAGGGTTAGGGTTAGGGTTAGGGTTTGAGCTAGGGTTAGGGTTAGGGTTTGAGCTAGGGTTAGGGTTAGGGTTTGAGCTAGGGTTAGGGTTTGAGCTAGGGTTAGGGTTAGGGTTAGGGTTTGAGCTAGGGTTAGGGTTAGGGTTTGAGCTAGGGTTAGGGTTAGGGTTTGAGCTAGGGTTAGGGTTAGGGTTTGAGCTAAGGTTAGGGTTAGGGTTTGAGCTAGGTTTAGGGTTAGGGTTTGAGCTAGGGTTAGGGTTAGGGTTTGAGCTAGGGTTATGGTTAGGGTTTGAGCTAGGGTTAGGGTTTGAGCTAGGGATAGAGTTAGGGTTTGAGCTAGGGTTAGGGTTTGAGCTAGAGTTAGGGTTAGGGTTTGAGGTAGGGTTAGGTTTAGGGTTAGGGTTTGAGCTAGGGTTAGGGTTTGAGCTAGGGTTAGGGTTAGGGTTAGGGTTTGAGCTAGGGTTAGGGTTAGGGTTAGGGTTTGAGCTAGGGTTAGGGTTAGGGTTAGGGTTTGAGCTAGGGTTAGGGTTTGAGCTAGGGTTAGGGTTAGGGTTAGGGTTTGAGCTAGGGTTAGGGTTAGGGTTTGAGCTAGGGTTAGGGTCAAGGTTTGAGCTAGGGTTAGGGTTAGGGTTTGAGCTAGGGTTAGGGTTTGAGCTAGGGTTAGGGTTAGGGTTAGGGTTAGGGTTTGAGCTAGGGTTAGGGTTTGAGCTAGGGTTAGGGTTAGGGTTAGGGTTTGAGCTAGGGTTAGGGTTTGAGCTAGGGTTAGGGTTAGGGTTAGGGTTAGGGTTTGAGCTAGGGTTAGGGTTAGGGTTTGAGCTAGGGTTAGGGTTAGGGTTTGAGCTAGGGTTAGGGTTTGAGCTAGGGATAGAGTTAGGGTTTGAGCTAGGGTTAGGGTTTGAGCTAGAGTTAGGGTTAGGGTTTGAGGTAGGGTTAGGTTTAGGGTTAGGGTTTGAGCTAGGGTTAGGGTTTGAGCTAGGGTTAGGGTTAGGGTTAGGGTTTGAGCTAGGGTTAGGGTTAGGGTTAGGGTTTGAGCTAGGGTTAGGGTTAGGGTTAGGGTTTGAGCTAGGGTTAGGGTTTGAGCTAGGGTTAGGGTTAGGGTTAGGGTTTGAGCTAGGGTTAGGGTTAGGGTTTGAGCTAGGGTTAGGGTCAAGGTTTGAGCTAGGGTTAGGGTTAGGGTTTGAGCTAGGGTTAGGGTTTGAGCTAGGGTTAGGGTTAGGGTTAGTGTTAGGGTTTGAGCTAGGGTTAGGGTTTGAGCTAGGGTTAGGGTTAGGGTTAGGGTTTGAGCTAGGGTTAGGGTTTGAGCTAGGGTTAGGGTTAGGGTTAGGGTTAGGGTTAGGGTTTGAGCTAGGGTTAGGGTTAGGGTTTGAGCTAGGGTTAGGGTTAGGGTTTGAGTTAGGGTTAGGGTTTTAGCTAGGGTTAGGGTTAGGGTTAGGGTTTGAGCTAGGGTTAGGGTTAGGGTTTGAGCTAGGGTTAGGGTTTGAGCTAGGGTTAGGGTTAGGGTTTGAGCTAGGGTTAGGGTTTGAGCTAGGGATAGAGTTAGGGTTTGAGCTAGGGTTAGGGTTTGAGCTAGAGTTAGGGTTAGGGTTTGAGGTAGGGTTAGGTTTAGGGTTAGGGTTTGAGCTAGGGTTAGGGTTTGAGCTAGGGTTAGGGTTAGGGTTAGGGTTTGAGCTAGGGTTAGGGTTAGGGTTAGGGTTTGAGCTAGGGTTAGGGTTAGGGTTAGGGTTTGAGCTAGGGTTAGGGTTTGAGCTAGGGTTAGGGTTAGGGTTAGGGTTTGAGCTAGGGTTAGGGTTAGGGTTTGAGCTAGGGTTAGGGTCAAGGTTTGAGCTAGGGTTAGGGTTAGGGTTTGAGCTAGGGTTAGGGTTTGAGCAAGGGTTAGGGTTAGGGTTAGGGTTAGGGTTTGAGCTAGGGTTAGGGTTTGAGCTAGGGTTAGGGTTAGGGTTAGGGTTTGAGCTAGGGTTAGGGTTAGGGTTAGGGTTAGGGTTTGAGCTAGGGTTAGGGTTAGGGTTAGGGTTAGGGTTTGAGCTAGGGTTAGGGTTTGAGCTAGGGTTAGGGTTAGGGTTAGGGTTAGGGTTTGAGCTAGGGTTAGGGTTAGGGTTTGAGCTAGGGTTAGGGTTAGGGTTTGAGTTAGGGTTAGGGTTTTAGCTAGGGTTAGGGTTAGGGTTAGGGTTTGAGCTAGGGTTAGGGTTAGGGTTTGAGCTAGGGTTAGGGTTTGAGCTAGGGTTAGGGTTAGGGTTAGGGTTTGAGCTAGGGTTAGGGTTTGAGCTAGGGTTAGGGTTTGAGCTAGGGTTAGGGTTAGGGTTAGGGTTTGAGCTAGGGTTAGGGTTAGGGTTTGAGCTAGGGTTAGGGTTTGAGCTAGGGTTAGGGTTAGGGTTAGGGTTTGAGCTAGGATTAGGGTTAGGGTTTGAGCTAGGGTTAGGGTTTGAGCTAGGGTTAGGGTTAGGGTTAGGGTTTGAGCTAGGGTTAGGGTTAGGGTTAGGGTGAGGGTTTGAGCTAGGGTTAGGGTTTGAGCTAGGGTTAGGGTTAGGGTTAGGGTTAGGGTTTGAGCTAGGGTTAGGGTTTGAGCTAGGTTTAGGGTTAGGGTTAGGGTTTGAGCTAGGGTTAGGGTTAGGGTTAGGGTTTGAGCTAGGGTTAGGGTTAGGGTTTGAGCTAGGGTTAGGGTTAGGGTTTGAGCTAGGGTTAGGGTTAGGGTTTGAGCTAGGGTTAGGGTTAGGGTTTGAGCTAGGGTTAGGGTCAAGGTTTGAGCTAGGGTTAGGGTTAGGGTTTGAGCTAGGGTTAGGGTTTGAGCTAGGGTTAGGGTTTGAGCCACTGTTAGGGTTAGGGTTAGGGTTTGAGCTAGGGTTAGGTTTAGGGTTAGGGTTTGAGCTAGGATTAGGGTTTGAGCTAGGGTTAGGGTTAGGGTTAGGTTTTGAGCTAGGGTTAGGTTTTGAGCTAGGGTTAGGGTTAGGGTTAGGGTTTGAGCTAGGGTTAGGGTTTGAGCTAGGGTTTGAGCTAGGGTTAGGGTTTGAGCTAGGGTTAGTGTGAGGGTTTGAGCTAGGGTTAGGGTTTGAGCTAGGGTTAGGGTTAGGGTTTGTGTTAGGGTTTGAGCTAGGGTTAGGGTTTGAGCTAGGGTTAGGGTTAGGGTTAGGGTTTGAGCTAGGGTTAGGGTTAGGGTTAGGGTTTGAGCTAGGGTTAGGGTTTGAGCTAGGGTTAGGGTTAGGGTTAGGGTTTGAGCTAGGGTTAGGGTTTGAGCTAGGGTTAGAGTTAGGGTTAGGGTTTGAGCTAGGGTTAGGGTTAGGGTTAGGTTTTGAGCTAGGGTTAGGGTTAGGGTTAGGGTTTGAGCTAGGGTTAGGGTTTGAGCTAGGGTTAGGGTTAGGGTTAGGGTTTGAGCTAGGGTTAGGGTTTGCGCTAGGGTTAGGGTTAGGATTTGAGCTAGGGTTAGGGTTTGAGCTAGGGTTAGGGTTAGGGTTTGAGCTAGGGTTAGGGTTTGAGCTAGGGTTAGGGTTAGGGTTAGGGTTAGGGTTTGAGCTAGGGTTAGGGTTTGAGCTAGGGTTAGGGTTAGGGTTAGGGTTTGAGCTAGGGTTAGGGTTAGGGTTAGGGTTTGAGCTAGGGTTAGGGTTAGGGTTAGGGTTAGGGTTAGGGTTTGAGCTAGGGTTAGGGTTAGGGTTAGGGTTTGAGCTAGGGTTAGGGTTAGGGTTTGAGCTAGGGTTAGGGTTTGAGCTAGGGTTAGGGTTAGGGTTAGGGTTAGGGTTTGAGCTAGGGTTAGGGTTAGGGTTTGAGCTAGGGTTAGGGTTAGGGTTTGAGCTAGGGTTAGGGTTAGGGTTTTAGCTAAGGTTAGGGTTAGGGTTTGAGCTAGGTTTAGGGTTAGGGTTTGAGCTAGGGTTAGGGTTAGGGTTTGAGCTAGGGTTAGGGTTAGGGTTTGAGCTAGGGTTAGGGTTTGAGCTAGGGATAGAGTTAGGGTTTGAGCTAGGTTTAGGGTTAGGGTTTGAGCTAGGGTTAGGGTTAGGGTTTGAGCTAGGGTTAGGGTTAGGGTTTGAGCTAGGGTTAGGGTTTGAGCTAGGGATAGAGTTAGGGTTTGAGCTAGGGTTAGGGTTTGAGCTAGAGTTAGGGTTAGGGTTTGAGGTAGGGTTAGGTTTAGGGTTAGGGTTTGAGCTTGGGTTAGGGTTTGAGCTAGGGTTAGGGTTAGGGTTAGGGTTTGAGCTAGGGTTAGGGTTAGGGTTAGGGTTTGAGCTAGGGTTAGGGTTAGGGTTAGGGTTTGAGCTAGGGTTAGGGTTTGAGCTAGGGTTAGGGTTAGGGTTAGGGTTTGAGCTAGGGTTAGGGTTAGGGTTTGAGCTAGGGTTAGGGTCAAGGTTTGAGCTAGGGTTAGGGTTAGGGTTTGAGCTAGGGTTAGGGTTTGAGCTAGGGTTAGGGTTAGGGTTAGGGTTAGGGTTTGAGCTAGGGTTAGGGTTAGGGTTAGGGTTTGAGCTAGGGTTAGGGTTAGGGTTAGGGTTAGGGTTTGAGCTAGGGTTAGGGTTAGGGTTAGGGTTTGAGCTAGGGTTAGGGTTAGGGTTAGGGTTAGGGTTTGAGCTAGGGTTAGGGTTAGGGTTTGCGCTAGGGTTAGGGTTTGAGCTAGGGTTAGGGTTAGGGTTAAGGTTAGGGTTTGAGCTAGGGTTAGGGTTAGGGTTTGAGCTAGGGTTAGGGTTAGGGTTTGAGCTAGGGTTAGGGTTAGGGTTAGGGTTTGAGCTAGGGTTAGGGTTAGGGTTAGGGTTAGGGTTTGAGCTAGGGTTAGGGTTAGGGTTTGAGCTAGGGTTAGGGTTTGAGCTAGGGTTAGGGTTAGGGTTAGGGTTAGGGTTTGAGCTAGGGTTAGGGTTAGGGTTTGAGCTAGGGTTAGGGTTAGGGTTTGAGCTAGGGTTAGGGTTAGGGTTTGAGCTAAGGTTAGGGTTAGGGTTTGAGCTAGGGTTAGGGTTAGGGTTTGAGCTAGGGTTAGGGTTAGGGTTTGAGCTAGGGTTAGGGTTAGGGTTTGAGCTAGGGTTAGGGTTAGGGTTTGAGCTAGGGTTAGGGTTTGAGCTAGGGATAGAGTTAGGGTTTGAGCTAGGGTTAGGGTTTGAGCTAGGGTTAGGGTTAGGGTTTGAGGTAGGGTTAGGTTTAGGGTTAGGGTTTGAGCTAGGATTAGGGTTTGAGCTAGGGTTAGGGTTAGGGTTAGGGTTTGAGCTAGGGTTTGAGCTAGGGTTAGGGTTTGAGCTAGGGTTAGGGTGTGGGTTTGAGCTAGGGTTAGGGTTTGAGCTAGGGTTAGGGTTAGGGTTAGGGTTTGAGCTAGGGTTAGGGTTTGAACTAGGGTTAGGGTTAGGGTTAGGGTTTGAGCTAGGGTTAGGGTTAGGGTTTGAGCTAGGGTTAGGGTTAGGGTTTGAGCTAGGGTTAGGGTTAGGGTTTGAGCTAGGGTTAGGGTTAGGGTTTGAGCTAGGGTTAGGGTCAAGGTTTGAGCTAGGGTTAGGGTTAGGGTTTGAGCTAGGGTTAGGGTTTGAGCTAGGGTTAGGGTTAGGGTTAGGGTTTGAGCTAGTGTTAGGGTTTGAGCTAGGGTTAGGGTTAGGGTTAGGGTTTGAGCTAGGGTTAGGGTTAGGGTTAGGGTTTGAGCTAGGGTTAGGGTTAGGGTTTGAGCTAGGGTTAGGGTTTGAGCTAGGGTTAGGGTTAGGGTTAGGGTTAGGGTTTGAGCTAGGGTTAGGGTTAGGGTTTGAGCTAGGGTTAGGGTTAGGGTTTGAGCTAGGGTTAGGGTTAGGGTTAGGGTTTGAGCTAGGGTTAGGGTTAGGGTTAGGGTTTGAGCTAGGGTTAGGGTTAGGGTTTGAGCTAGGGTTAGGGTTTTAGCTAGGGTTAGGGTTAGGGTTAGGGTTTGAGCTAGGGTTAGGGTTAGGGTTAGGGTTTGAGCTAGGGTTAGGGTTAGGGTTTGAGCTAGGGTTAGGGTTAGGGTTAGGGTTAGGGTTTGAGCTAGGGTTAGGGTTAGGGTTTGAGCTAAGGTTAGGGTTAGGGTTTGAGCTAGGGTTAGGGTTAGGGTTAGGGTTTGAGCTAGGGTTAGGGTTAGGGTTAGGGTTTGAGCTAGGGTTAGGGTTAGGGTTTGAGCTAGGGTTAGGGTTATGGTTTGAGCTAGGGTTAGGGTTAGGGTTAGGGTTTGAGCTAGGGTTAGGGTTTGAGCTAGGGTTAGGGTTAGGGTTTGAGTTAGGGTTAGGGTTAGGGTTTGAGCTAGGGTTAGGGTTAGGGTTTGAGCTAGGGTTAGGGTCAAGGTTTGAGCTAGGGTTAGGGTTAGGGTTTGAGCTAGGGTTAGGGTTTGAGCTAGGGTTAGGGTTAGGGTTAGGGTTTGAGCTAGGGTTAGGGTTTGAGCTAGGGTTAGGGTTTGAGCTAGGGTTAGGGTTAGGGTTAGGGTTTGAGCTAGGGTTAGGGTTAGGGTTTGAGCTAGGGTTAGGGTTTGAGCTAGGGTTAGGGTTAGGGTTTGTGTTAGGGTTTGAGCTAGGGTTAGGGTTTGAGCTAGGGTTAGGGTTAGGGTTAGGGTTTGAGCTAGGGTTAGGGTTAGGGTTAGGGTTTGAGCTAGGGTTAGGGTTTGAGCTAGGGTTAGGGTTAGGGTTAGGGTTTGAGCTAGGGTTAGGGTTTGAGCTAGGGTTAGAGTTAGGGTTAGGGTTTGAGCTAGGGTTAGGGTTAGGGTTAGGTTTTGAGCTAGGGTTAGGGTTAGGGTTAGGGTTTGAGCTAGGGTTAGGGTTAGGGTTAGGGTTTGAGCTAGGGTTAGGGTTTGCGCTAGGGTTAGGGTTAGGATTTGAGCTAGGGTTAGGGTTTGAGCTAGGGTTAGGGTTAGGGTTTGAGCTAGGGTTAGGGTTTGAGCTAGGGTTAGGGTTAGGGTTAGGGTTAGGGTTTGAGCTAGGGTTAGGGTTAGGGTTTGAGCTAGGGTTAGGGTTTGAGCTAGGGTTAGGGTTAGGGTTAGGGTTTGAGCTAGGGTTAGGGTTAGGGTTAGGGTTTGAGCTAGGGTTAGGGTTAGTGTTAGGGTTAGGGTTAGGGTTTGAGCTAGGGTTAGGGTTAGGGTTAGGGTTTGAGCTAGGGTTAGGGTTAGGGTTTGAGCTAGGGTTAGGGTTTGAGCTAGGGTTAGGGTTAGGGTTAGGGTTAGGGTTTGAGCTAGGGTTAGGGTTAGGGTTTGAGCTAGGGTTAGGGTTAGGGTTTGAGCTAGGGTTAGGGTTAGGGTTTTAGCTAAGGTTAGGGTTAGGGTTTGAGCTAGGTTTAGGGTTAGGGTTTGAGCTAGGGTTAGGGTTAGGGTTTGAGCTAGGGTTAGGGTTAGGGTTTGAGCTAGGGTTAGGGTTTGAGCTAGGGATAGAGTTAGGGTTTGAGCTAGGGTTAGGGTTTGAGCTAGAGTTAGGGTTAGGGTTTGAGGTAGGGTTAGGTTTAGGGTTAGGGTTTGAGCTTGGGTTAGGGTTTGAGCTAGGGTTAGGGTTAGGGTTAGGGTTTGAGCTGGGGTTAGGGTTAGGGTTAGGGTTTGAGCTAGGGTTAGGGTTAGGGTTAGGGTTTGAGCTAGGGTTAGGGTTTGAGCTAGGGTTAGGGTTAGGGTTAGGGTTTGAGCTAGGGTTAGGGTTAGGGTTTGAGCTAGGGTTAGGGTTTGAGCTAGGGTTAGGGTTAGGGTTAGGGTTAGGGTTTGAGCTAGGGTTAGGGTTAGGGTTAGGGTTTGAGCTAGGGTTAGGGTTAGGGTTAGGGTTTGAGCTAGGGTTAGGGTTAGGGTTAGGGTTTGAGCTAGGGTTAGGGTTAGGGTTTGAGCTAGGGTTAGGGTTTGAGCTAGGGTTAGGGTTAGGGTTAGGGTTAGGGTTTGAGCTAGGGTTAGGGTTAGGGTTTGAGCTAGGGTTAGGGTTAGGGTTTGAGCTAGGGTTAGGGTTAGGGTTTGAGCTAAGGTTAGGGTTAGGGTTTGAGCTAGGGTTAGGGTTAGGGTTTGAGCTAGGGTTAGGGTTAGGGTTTGAGCTAGGGTTAGGGTTAGGGTTTGAGCTAGGGTTAGGGTTAGGGTTTGAGCTAGGGTTAGGGTTTGAGCTAGGGATAGAGTTAGGGTTTGAGCTAGGGTTAGGGTTTGAGCTAGGGTTAGGGTTAGGGTTTGAGGTAGGGTTAGGTTTAGGGTTAGGGTTTGAGCTAGGATTAGGGTTTGAGCTAGGGTTAGGGTTAGGGTTAGGGTTTGAGCTAGGGTTTGAGCTAGGGTTAGGGTTTGAGCTAGGGTTAGGGTGAGGGTTTGAGCTAGGGTTAGGGTTTGAGCTAGGGTTAGGGTTAGGGTTAGGGTTTGAGCTAGGGTTAGGGTTTGAACTAGGGTTAGGGTTAGGGTTAGGGTTTGAGCTAGGGTTAGGGTTAGGGTTTGAGCTAGGGTTAGGGTTAGGGTTTGAGCTAGGGTTAGGGTTAGGGTTTGAGCTAGGGTTAGGGTTAGGGTTTGAGCTAGGGTTAGGGTTAGGGTTTGAGCTAGGGTTAGGGTCAAGGTTTGAGCTAGGGTTAGGGTTAGGGTTTGAGCTAGGGTTAGGGTTTGAGCTAGGGTTAGGGTTAGGGTTAGGGTTTGAGCTAGTGTTAGGGTTTGAGCTAGGGTTAGGGTTAGGGTTAGGGTTTGAGCTAGGGTTAGGGTTAGGGTTAGGGTTTGAGCTAGGGTTAGGGTTAGGGTTTGAGCTAGGGTTAGGGTTTGAGCTAGGGTTAGGGTTAGGGTTAGGGTTAGGGTTTGAGCTAGGGTTAGGGTTAGGGTTTGAGCTAGGGTTAGGGTTAGGGTTTGAGCTAGGGTTAGGGTTAGGGTTAGGGTTTGAGCTAGGGTTAGGGTTAGGGTTAGGGTTTGAGCTAGGGTTAGGGTTAGGGTTTGAGCTAGGGTTAGGGTTTTAGCTAGGGTTAGGGTTAGGGTTAGGGTTTGAGCTAGGGTTAGGGTTAGGGTTAGGGTTTGAGCTAGGGTTAGGGTTAGGGTTTGAGCTAGGGTTAGGGTTAGGGTTAGGGTTAGGGTTTGAGCTAGGGTTAGGGTTAGGGTTTGAGCTAAGGTTAGGGTTAGGGTTTGAGCTAGGGTTAGGGTTAGGGTTAGGGTTTGAGCTAGGGTTAGGGTTAGGGTTAGGGTTTGAGCTAGGGTTAGGGTTAGGGTTTGAGCTAGGGTTAGGGTTATGGTTTGAGCTAGGGTTAGGGTTAGGGTTAGGGTTTGAGCTAGGGTTAGGGTTTGAGCTAGGGTTAGGGTTAGGGTTTGAGTTAGGGTTAGGGTTAGGGTTTGAGCTAGGGTTAGGGTTAGGGTTTGAGCTAGGGTTAGGGTCAAGGTTTGAGCTAGGGTTAGGGTTAGGGTTTGAGCTAGGGTTAGGGTTTGAGCTAGGGTTAGGGTTAGGGTTAGGGTTTGAGCTAGGGTTAGGGTTTGAGCTAGGGTTAGGGTTTGAGCTAGGGTTAGGGTTAGGGTTAGGGTTTGAGCTAGGGTTAGGGTTAGGGTTTGAGCTAGGGTTAGGGTTTGAGCTAGGGTTAGGGTTAGGGTTTGTGTTAGGGTTTGAGCTAGGGTTAGGGTTTGAGCTAGGGTTAGGGTTAGGGTTAGGGTTTGAGCTAGGGTTAGGGTTAGGGTTAGGGTTTGAGCTAGGGTTAGGGTTTGAGCTAGGGTTAGGGTTAGGGTTAGGGTTTGAGCTAGGGTTAGGGTTTGAGCTAGGGTTAGAGTTAGGGTTAGGGTTTGAGCTAGGGTTAGGGTTAGGGTTAGGTTTTGAGCTAGGGTTAGGGTTAGGGTTAGGGTTAGGGTTTGAGCTAGGGTTAGGGTTAGGGTTAGGGTTTGAGCTAGGGTTAGGGTTTGCGCTAGGGTTAGGGTTAGGATTTGAGCTAGGGTTAGGGTTTGAGCTAGGGTTAGGGTTAGGGTTTGAGCTAGGGTTAGGGTTTGAGCTAGGGTTAGGGTTAGGGTTAGGGTTAGGGTTTGAGCTAGGGTTAGGGTTAGGGTTTGAGCTAGGGTTAGGGTTTGAGCTAGGGTTAGGGTTAGGGTTAGGGTTTGAGCTAGGGTTAGGGTTAGGGTTAGGGTTTGAGCTAGGGTTAGGGTTAGTGTTAGGGTTAGTGTTAGGGTTTGAGCTAGGGTTAGGGTTAGGGTTAGGGTTTGAGCTAGGGTTAGGGTTAGGGTTTGAGCTAGGGTTAGGGTTTGAGCTAGGGTTAGGGTTAGGGTTAGGGTTAGGGTTTGAGCTAGGGTTAGGGTTAGGGTTTGAGCTAGGGTTAGGGTTAGGGTTTTAGCTAAGGTTAGGGTTAGGGTTTGAGCTAGGTTTAGGGTTAGGGTTTGAGCTAGGGTTTGAGCTAGGGTTAGGGTTTGAGCTAGGGTTAGGGTTAGGGTTAGGGTTAGGGTTTGAGCTAGGGTTAGGGTTAGGGTTTGAGCTAGGGTTAGGGTTTGAGCTAGGGTTAGGGTTAGGGTTAGGGTTTGAGCTAGGGTTAGGGTTAGGGTTAGGGTTTGAGCTAGGGTTAGGGTTAGTGTTAGGGTTAGGGTTAGGGTTTGAGCTAGGGTTAGGGTTAGGGTTAGGGTTTGAGCTAGGGTTAGGGTTAGGGTTTGAGCTAGGGTTAGGGTTTGAGCTAGGGTTAGGGTTAGGGTTAGGGTTAGGGTTTGAGCTAGGGTTAGGGTTAGGGTTTGAGCTAGGGTTAGGGTTAGGGTTTTAGCTAAGGTTAGGGTTAGGGTTTGAGCTAGGTTTAGGGTTAGGGTTTGAGCTAGGGTTAGGGTTAGGGTTTGAGCTAGGGTTAGGGTTAGGGTTTGAGCTAGGGTTAGGGTTTGAGCTAGGGATAGAGTTAGGGTTTGAGCTAGGGTTAGGGTTTGAGCTAGAGTTAGGGTTAGGGTTTGAGGTAGGGTTAGGTTTAGAGTTAGGGTTTGAGCTTGGGTTAGGGTTTGAGCTAGGGTTAGGGTTAGGGTTAGGGTTTGAGCTGGGGTTAGGGTTAGGGTTAGGGTTTGAGCTAGGGTTAGGGTTAGGGTTAGGGTTTGAGCTAGGGTTAGGGTTTGAGCTAGGGTTAGGGTTAGGGTTAGGGTTTGAGCTAGGGTTAGGGTTAGGGTTTGAGCTAGGGTTAGGGTCAAGGTTTGAGCTAGGGTTAGGGTTAGGGTTTGAGCTAGGGTTAGGGTTTGAGCTAGGGTTAGGGTTAGGGTTAGGGTTAGGGTTTGAGCTAGGGTTAGGGTTAGGGTTTGAGCTAGGGTTAGGGTTAGGGTTAGGGTTTGAGCTAGGGTTAGGGTTAGGGTTAGGGTTTGAGCTAGGGTTAGGGTTAGGGTTAGGGTTAGGGTTTGAGCTAGGGTTAGGGTTAGGGTTTGAGCTAGGGTTAGGGTTTGAGCTAGGGTTAGGGTTAGGGTTTGAGCTAGGGTTAGGGTTTGAGCTAGGGTTAGGGTTAGGGTTAAGGTTAGGGTTTGAGCTAGGGTTAGGGTTAGGGTTTGAGCTAGGGTTAGGGTTAGGGTTTGAGCTAGGGTTAGGGTTAGGGTTTGAGCTAGGGTTAGGGTTTGAGCTAGGGATAGAGTTAGGGTTTGAGCTAGGGTTAGGGTTTGAGCTAGGGTTAGGGTTAGGGTTTGAGGTAGGGTTAGGTTTAGGGTTAGGGTTTGAGCTAGGATTAGGGTTTGAGCTAGGGTTAGGGTTAGGGTTAGGGTTTGAGCTAGGGTTTGAGCTAGGGTTAGGGTTTGAGCTAGGGTTAGGGTGAGGGTTTGAGCTAGGGTTAGGGTTTGAGCTAGGGTTAGGGTTAGGGTTAGGGTTTGAGCTAGGGTTAGGGTTTGAACTAAGGTTAGGGTTAGGGTTAGGGTTTGAGCTAGGGTTAGGGTTAGGGTTAGGGTTAGGGTTAGGGTTTGAGCTAGTGTTAGGGTTTGAGCTAGGGTTAGGGTTAGGGTTAGGGTTTGAGCTAGGGTTAGGGTTAGGGTTAGGGTTAGGGTTAGGGTTTGAGCTAGGGTTAGGGTTAGGGTTTGAGCTAGGGTTAGGGTTTGAGCTAGGGTTAGGGTTAGGGTTAGGGTTAGGGTTAGGGTTTGAGCTAGGGTTAGGGTTAGGGTTTGAGCTAGGGTTAGGGTTAGGGTTTGAGCTAGGGTTAGGGTTAGGGTTAGGGTTTGAGCTAGGGTTAGGGTTAGGGTTTGAGCTAGGGTTAGGGTTAGGGTTAGGGTTAGGGTTTGAGCTAGGGTTAGGGTTAGGGTTTGAGCTAGGGTTAGGGTTAGGGTTTGAGCTAGGGTTAGGGTTAGGGTTAGGGTTTGAGCTAGGGTTAGGGTTAGGGTTTGAGCTAGGGTTAGGGTTAGGGTTTGAGCTAGGGTTAGGGTTAGGGTTAGGGTTTGAGCTAGGGTTAGGGTTAGGGTTAGGGTTAGGGTTTGAGCTAGGGTTAGGGTTAGGGTTTGAGCTAGGGTTAGGGTTTGAGCTAGGGTTAGGGTTAGGGTTAGGGTTAGGGTTTGAGCTAGGGTTAGGATTAGGGTTTGAGCTAGGGTTAGGGTTAGGGTTTTAGCTAGGGTTAGGGTTAGGGTTTGAGCTAAGGTTAGGGTTAGGGTTTGAGCTAGGGTTAGGGTTAGGGTTTGAGCTAGGGTTAGGGTTAGGGTTTGAGCTAGGGATAGAGTTAGGGTTTGAGCTAGGGTTAGGTTTTGAGCTAGGGTTAGGGATAGGGTTTGAGGTAGGGTTAGGTTTAGGGTTAGGGTTGAGCTAGGGTTAGGGTTTGAGCTAGGGTTAGGGTTAGGGTTAGGGTTTGAGCTAGGGTTAGGGTTAGGGTTAGGGTTTGAGCTAGGGTTAGGGTTAGGGTTAGGGTTTGAGCTAGGGTTAGGGTTTGAGCTAGGGTTAGGGTTAGGGTTAGGGTTTGAGCTAGGGTTAGGGTTTGCGCTAGGTTTAGGGTTAGGATTTGAGCTAGGGTTAGGGTCAAGGTTTGAGCTAGGGTTAGGGTTAGGGTTTGAGCTAGGGTTAGGGTTTGAGCTAGGGTTAGGGTTAGGGTTAGGGTTAGGGTTTGAGCTAGGGTTAGGGTTAGGGTTTGAGCTAGGGTTAGGGTTAGGGTTTGAGCTAGGGTTTGAGCTAGGGTTAGGGCTTGAGCTAGGGTTAGGGTTAGGGTTTGAGCTAGGGTTAGGGTCAGGGTTTGAGCTAGGGTTAGGGTTAGGGTTTGAGCTAGGGTTAGGGTCAAGGTTTGAGCTAGGGTTAGGGTTAGGGTTTGAGCTAGGGTTAGGGTTTGAGCTAGGGTTAGGGTTAGGGTTAGGGTTAGGGTTTGAGCTAGTGTTAGGGTTTGAGCTAGGGTTAGGGTTAGGGTTAGGGTTTGAGCTAGGGTTAGGGTTAGGGTTAGGGTTAGGTTTTGAGCTAGGGTTAGGGTTAGGGTTTGAGCTAGGGTTAGGGTTTGAGCTAGGGTTAGGGTTTGAGCTAGGGTTAGGGTTAGGGTTTGAGCTAGGGTTAGGGTTAGGGTTTGAGCTAGGGTTAGGGTTAGGGTTTGAGCTAGGGTTAGGGTTAGGGTTAGGGTTTGAGCTAGGGTTAGGGTTAGGGTTAGGGTTTGAGCTAGGGTTAGGGTTAGGGTTAGGGTTTGAGCTAGGGTTAGGGTTTGAGCTAGGGTTAGGGTTAGGGTTTGAGCTAGGGTTAGGGTTAGGGTTAGGGTTAGGGTTAGGGTTTGAGCTAGGGTTAGGGTTAGGGTTTGAGCTAGGGTTAGGGTTTGAGCTAGGGTTAGGGTTAGGGTTAGGGTTAGGGTTTGAGCTAGGGTTAGGGTTAGGGTTTGAGCTAGGGTTAGGGTTAGGGTTTGAGCTAGGGTTAGGGTTAGGGTTAGGGTTTGAGCTAGGGTTAGGGTTAGGGTTTGAGCTAGGGTTAGGGTTAGGGTTAGGGTTAGGGTTTGAGCTAGGGTTAGGGTTAGGGTTTGAGCTAGGGTTAGGGTTAGGGTTTGAGCTAGGGTTAGGGTTAGGGTTAGGGTTTGAGCTAGGGTTAGGGTTAGGGTTTGAGCTAGGGTTAGGGTTAGGGTTTGAGCTAGGGTTAGGGTTAGGGTTAGGGTTTGAGCTAGGGTTAGGGTTAGGGTTAGGGTTAGGGTTTGAGCTAGGGTTAGGGTTAGGGTTTGAGCTAGGGTTAGGGTTTGAGCTAGGGTTAGGGTTAGGGTTAGGGTTAGGGTTTGAGCTAGGGTTAGGATTAGGGTTTGAGCTAGGGTTAGGGTTAGGGTTTTAGCTAGGGTTAGGGTTAGGGTTTGAGCTAAGGTTAGGGTTAGGGTTTGAGCTAGGGTTAGGGTTAGGGTTTGAGCTAGGGTTAGGGTTAGGGTTTGAGCTAGGGATAGAGTTAGGGTTTGAGCTAGGGTTAGGTTTTGAGCTAGGGTTAGGGATAGGGTTTGAGGTAGGGTTAGGTTTAGGGTTAGGGTTGAGCTAGGGTTAGGGTTTGAGCTAGGGTTAGGGTTAGGGTTAGGGTTTGAGCTAGGGTTAGGGTTAGGGTTAGGGTTTGAGCTAGGGTTAGGGTTAGGGTTAGGGTTTGAGCTAGGGTTAGGGTTTGAGCTAGGGTTAGGGTTAGGGTTAGGGTTTGAGCTAGGGTTAGGGTTTGCGCTAGGTTTAGGGTTAGGATTTGAGCTAGGGTTAGGGTCAAGGTTTGAGCTAGGGTTAGGGTTAGGGTTTGAGCTAGGGTTAGGGTTTGAGCTAGGGTTAGGGTTAGGGTTAGGGTTAGGGTTTGAGCTAGGGTTAGGGTTAGGGTTAGGGTTTGAGCTAGGGTTAGGGTTAGGGTTAGGGTTTGAGCTAGGGTTAGGGTTTGAGCTAGGGTTAGGGTTAGGGTTAGGGTTTGAGCTAGGGTTAGGGTTAGGGTTAGGGTTTGAGCTAGGGTTAGGGTTTGAGCTAGGGTTAGGGTTAGGGTTAGGGTTAGGGTTTGAGCTAGGGTTAGGGTTAGGGTTTGAGCTAGGGTTAGGGTTAGGGTTTGAGCTAGGGATAGAGTTAGGGTTTGAGCTAGGGTTAGGTTTTGAGCTAGGGTTAGGGATAGGGTTTGAGGTAGGGTTAGGTTTAGGGTTAGGGTTGAGCTAGGGTTAGGGTTTGAGCTAGGGTTAGGGTTAGGGTTAGGGTTTGAGCTAGGGTTAGGGTTAGGGTTAGGGTTTGAGCTAGGGTTAGGGTTAGGGTTAGGGTTTGAGCTAGGGTTAGGGTTTGAGCTAGGGTTAGGGTTAGGGTTAGGGTTTGAGCTAGGGTTAGGGTTTGCGCTAGGTTTAGGGTTAGGATTTGAGCTAGGGTTAGGGTCAAGGTTTGAGCTAGGGTTAGGGTTAGGGTTTGAGCTAGGGTTAGGGTTTGAGCTAGGGTTAGGGTTAGGGTTAGGGTTAGGGTTTGAGCTAGGGTTAGGGTTAGGGTTTGAGCTAGGGTTAGGGTTAGGGTTTGAGCTAGGGTTTGAGCTAGGGTTAGGGTTTGAGCTAGGGTTAGGGTTAGGGTTTGAGCTAGGGTTAGGGTCAGGGTTTGAGCTAGGGTTAGGGTTAGGGTTTGAGCTAGGGTTAGGGTCAAGGTTTGAGCTAGGGTTAGGGTTAGGGTTTGAGCTAGGGTTAGGGTTTGAGCTAGGGTTAGGGTTAGGGTTAGGGTTAGGGTTTGAGCTAGGGTTAGGGTTTGAGCTAGGGTTAGGGTTAGGGTTAGGGTTTGAGCTAGGGTCAGGGTTTGAGCTAGGGTTAGGGTTTGAGCTAGGGTTAGGGTTAGGGTTTGAGCTAGGGTTAGGGTTAGGGTTAGGGTTTGAGCTAGGGTTAGGGTTTGAGCTAGGGTTAGGGTTAGGGTTAGGGTTAGGGTTTGAGCTAGTGTTAGGGTTTGAGCTAGGGTTAGGGTTAGGGTTAGGGTTTGAGCTAGGGTTAGGGTTAGGGTTAGGGTTAGGTTTTGAGCTAGGGTTAGGGTTAGGGTTTGAGCTAGGGTTAGGGTTTGAGCTAGGGTTAGGGTTTGAGCTAGGGTTAGGGTTAGGGTTTGAGCTAGGGTTAGGGTTTGAGCTAGGGTTAGGGTTAGGGTTTGAGCTAGGGTTAGGGTTAGGGTTTGAGCTAGGGTTAGGGTTTGAGCTAGGGTTAGGGTTAGGGTTTGAGCTAGGGTTAGGGTTAGGGTTTGAGCTAGGGTTTGAGCTAGGGTTAGGGTTTGAGCTAGGGTTAGGGTTAGGGTTTGAGCTAGGGTTAGGGTTAGGGTTTGAGCTAGGGTTAGGGTTAGGGTTTGAGCTAGGGTTAGGGTCAAGGTTTGAGCTAGGGTTAGGGTTAGGGTTTGAGCTAGGGTTAGGGTTTGAGCTAGGGTTAGGGTTAGGGTTTGAGCTAGGGTTAGGGTTAGGGTTTGAGCTAGGGTTAGGGTTAGGGTTTGAGCTAGGGTTAGGGTTTGAGCTAGGGTTAGGGTTAGGGTTAGGGTTAGGGTTTGAGCTAGGGTTAGGATTAGGGTTTGAGCTAGGGTTAGGGTTAGGGTTTTAGCTAGGGTTAGGGTTAGGGTTTGAGCTAAGGTTAGGGTTAGGGTTTGAGCTAGGGTTAGGGTCAAGGTTTGAGCTAGGGTTAGGGTTTGAGCTAGGGTTAGGGTTAGGGTTTGAGCTAGGGTTAGGGTTAGGGTTTGAGCTAGGGTTAGGGTTTGAGCTAGGGTTAGGGTTAGGGTTAGGGTTAGGGTTAGGGTTTGAGCTAGGGTTAGGATTAGGGTTTGAGCTAGGGTTAGGGTTAGGGTTTTAGCTAGGGTTAGGGTTAGGGTTTGAGCTAAGGTTAGGGTTAGGGTTTGAGCTAGGGTTAGGGTCAAGGTTTGAGCTAGGGTTAGGGTTAGGGTTTGAGCTAGGGTTAGGGTCAAGGTTTGAGCTAGGGTTAGGGTTAGGGTTTGAGCTAGGGTTAGGGTTTGAGCTAGGGTTAGGGTTAGGGTTTGAGCTAGGGTTAGGGTTAGGGTTTGAGCTAGGGTTAGGGTTTGAGCTAGGGTTAGGGTTAGGGTTAGGGTTGGAGCCAGGGTTAGGGTTAGGGTTTGAGCTAGGGTTAGGGTTTGAGCTAGGGTTAGGGTTAGGGTTGGAGCTAGGGTTAGGGTTAGGGTTTGAGCTAGGGTTAGGGTTTGAGCTAGGGTTAGGGTTAGGGTTAGGGTTTGAGCTAGGGTTAGGGTTTGAGCTAGGGTTAGGGTTAGGGTTTGAGCTAGGGTTAGGGTTAGGGTTTGAGCTAGAGTTAGGGTTAGGGTTTGAGGTAGGGTTAGGGTTAGGGGTTGGGTTGGAGCTACGGTTAGGGTTAGGGTTTGAGCTAGGGTTAGGGTTTGAGCTAGGGTTAGGGTTAGGGTTAGGGTTGGAGCTAGGGTTAGGGTTAGGGTTTGAGCTAGGGTTAGGGTTTGAGCTAGGGTTAGGGTTTGAGCTAGGGTTAGGGTTAGGGTTAGGGTTTGAGCTAGGGTTAGGGTTAGGGGTTAGGGTTTGAGCTAGGGTTAGGGTTTGAGCTAGGGTTAGGGTTGGAGCTAGGGTTAGGGTTAGGGTTAGGGTTTGAGCTAGGGTTAGGGTTTGAGCTAGGGTTAGGGTTAGGGTTAGGGTTTGAGCTAGGGTTAGGGTTAGGGGTTAGGGTTTGAGCTAGGGTTAGTGTTTGAGCTAGGGTTAGGGTTAGGGTTAGGGTTTGAGCTAGGGTTAGGGTTTGAGCTAGGGTTAGGGTTTGAGCTAGGGTTAGGGTTTGAGCTAGGGTTAGGGTTAGGATTTGAGCTAGGGTTAG
>CM075197.1:17548649-17551149 GCA_037577475.1 Chaunax sp. Z400
TAGGGTTTGAGCTAGGGTTAGGGTTAGGGTTTGAGCTAGGGTTAGGGTTAGGGTTTGAGCTAGGGTTAGGGTTAGGGTTTGAGGTAGGGTTAGGTTTAGGGTTAGGGTTTGAGCTAGGGTTAGGGTTAGGGTTGGAGCTAGGGTTAGGGTTAGGGTTTGAGCTAGGGTTAGGGTTTGAGCTAGGGTTAGGGTTAGGGTTAGGGTTGGAGCCAGGGTTAGGGTTAGGGTTTGAGCTAGGGTTAGGGTTTGAGCTAGGGTTAGGGTTAGGGTTAGGGTTTGAGCTAGGGTTAGGGTTTGAGCTAGGGTTAGGGTTAGGGTTAGGGTTTGAGCTAGGGTTAGGGTTAGGGTTTGAGCTAGGGTTAGGGTTTGAGCTAGGGTTAGGGTTAGGGTTTGAGCTAGGGTTAGGGTTAGGGTTTGAGCTAGGGTTAGGGTTAGGGTTTGAGCTAGGGTTAGGGTTAGGGTTTGAGCTAGGGTTAGGGTTAGGGTTTGAGCTAGGGTTAGGGTTAGGGTTTGAGGTAGGGTTAGGGTTAGGGTTTGAGCTAGGGTTAGGGTTAGGGTTTGAGCTAGGGTTAGGGTTAGGGTTTGAGCTAGGGTTAGGGTTAGGGTTTGAGGTAGGGTTAGGTTTAGGGTTAGGGTTTGAGCTAGGGTTAGGGTTAGGGTTTGAGCTAGGGTTAGGGTTTGAGCTAGGGTTAGGGTTAGGGTTAGGGTTAGGGTTTGAGCTAGGGTTAGGGTTTGAGCTAGGGTTAGGGTAAGGGTTAGGGTTTGAGCTAGGGTTAGGGTTAGGGTTTGAGCTAGGGTTAGGGTTTGAGCTAGGGTTAGGGTTAGGGTTTGAGCTAGGGTTAGGGTTAGGGTTTGAGCTAGGGTTAGGGTTAGGGTTTAAGCTAGGGTTAGGGTTAGGGTTTGAGCTAGGGTTAGGGTTAGGGTTTGAGCTAGGGTTAGGGTTAGGGTTTGAGCTAGGGTTAGGGTTAGGGTTTGAGCTAGGGTTAGGGTTAGGGTTTGAGGTAGGGTTAGGTTTAGGGTTAGGGTTTGAGCTAGGGTTAGGGTTAGGGTTGGAGCTAGGGTTAGGGTTAGGGTTTGAGCTAGGGTTAGGGTTTGAGCTAGGGTTAGGGTTAGGGTTAGGGTTGGAGCCAGGGTTAGGGTTAGGGTTTGAGCTAGGGTTAGGGTTTGAGCTAGGGTTAGGGTTAGGGTTAGGGTTTGAGCTAGGGTTAGGGTTTGAGCTAGGGTTAGGGTTAGGGTTAGGGTTTGAGCTAGGGTTAGGGTTAGGGTTTGAGCTAGGGTTAGGGTTTGAGCTAGGGTTAGGGTTAGGGTTTGAGCTAGGGTTAGGGTTAGGGTTTGAGCTAGGGTTAGGGTTAGGGTTTAAGCTAGGGTTAGGGTTAGGGTTTGAGCTAGGGTTAGGGTTAGGGTTTGAGCTAGGGTTAGGGTTAGGGTTTGAGCTAGGGTTAGGGTTAGGGTTTGAGCTAGGGTTAGGGTTAGGATTTGAGCTAGGGTTAGGGTTTGAGCTAGGGTTAGGGTTAGGGTTTGAGGTAGGGTTAGGGTTAGGGTTGGAGCTAGGGTTAGGGTTAGGGTTTGAGCTAGGGTTAGGGTTTGAGCTAGGGTTAGGGTTTGAGCTAGGGTTAGGGTTAGGTTTAGGGTTTGAGCTAGGGTTAGGGTTTGAGCTAGGGTTAGGGTTAGGGTTAGGGTTTGAGCTAGGGTTAGGGTAAGGGTTAGGGTTTGAGCTAGGGTTAGGGTTAGGGTTTGAGCTAGGGTTAGGGTTTGAGCTAGGGTTAGGGTTAGGGTTTGAGCTAGGGTTAGGGTTAGGGTTTGAGCTAGGGTTAGGGTTAGGGTTTAAGCTAGGGTTAGGGTTAGGGTTTGAGCTAGGGTTAGGGTTAGGGTTTGAGCTAGGGTTAGGGTTAGGGTTTGAGCTAGGGTTAGGGTTAGGGTTTGAGCTAGGGTTAGGGTTAGGGTTTGAGGTAGGGTTAGGTTTAGGGTTAGGGTTTGAGCTAGGGTTAGGGTTAGGGTTGGAGCTAGGGTTAGGGTTAGGGTTTGAGCTAGGGTTAGGGTTTGAGCTAGGGTTAGGGTTAGGGTTAGGGTTGGAGCCAGGGTTAGGGTTAGGGTTTGAGCTAGGGTTAGGGTTTGAGCTAGGGTTAGGGTTAGGGTTAGGGTTTGAGCTAGGGTTAGGGTTTGAGCTAGGGTTAGGGTTAGGGTTAGGGTTTGAGCTAGGGTTAGGGTTAGGGTTTGAGCTAGGGTTAGGGTTTGAGCTAGGGTTAGGGTTAGGGTTTGAGCTAGGGTTAGGGTTAGGGTTTGAGCTAGGGTTAGGGTTAGGGTTTAAGCTAGGGTTAGGGTTAGGGTTTGAGCTAGGGTTAGGGTTAGGGTTTGAGCTAGGGTTAGGGTTAGGGTTTGAGCTAGGGTTAGGGTTAGGGTTTGAGCTAGGGTTAGGGTTAGGATTTGAGCTAGGGTTAGGGTTTGAGCTAGGGTTAGGGTTAGGGTTTGAGGTAGGGTTAGGGTTAGGGTTGGAGCTAGG